>JAQQZZ010144057.1:0-12962 GCA_030265115.1 Mopalia vespertina | reverse complement strand
GCTACTGAGTTAGAAGGCTTCAAATCGTGTAATTGCCCTACAGTGGCATCTCAAGTAGCAGGATGCATTGTGGGAGAAGGGGCCAGGTTAGGAATATGGCGGCTTGACAACAAGCAGTTGGACCGTGATGTTCCATTTTTTTAAACTCGGATTCTGGACGATTTAAGGACGCACTTGACATAAAAAATGCATCACAGCGTTCACATTACAAAACATTATTGGATAGTAGTTTATTGAACACATAAAAGTCGGTAAGTGTAAAAACTTTAAATTACACGGCTAAGAGCGTTCAAACTCTGTATCTCTACGGCTACATGATATCATAGACGATCAGAGAAAAATAACTCTGCATCTACCATACCCACTGCTTTGCACATGCTCGACAATTTACCCTGTTTGAAAGCTCAACTATAAATAAACATCCATTATTTAGCAATTATAAACATTTCGTATTATGTAAAACGTTTACTGTTCAATACACGACAAATTATCAGAAATGACTGTTACCTAGACAGTATAACACCAGGTAGATGTAGAGTTCTGTATCTCTGATCGTCTATCATATCATGTAGCCATAGACACCTATGGATATGATTTTGAGGCTTACAACGGACTAGAAGGATTTATTTTATGACCGGACTGGATCGAAGGCAGCGCAGCTCCGACGTTCCTTGCAAAAAATTCGAGCTTGTCGTTATGGACTTGATACTGGACATATAACGTGGCCACAAGAAAATGGGGAAAGTAAGACGTCATTAAAGACTAGATTTACATAAACTTCAATATTTGGGATTAATATTCAACAACAATGTCTCACTTTATCCCATCCTCGGATTTGCTCTCCGTCTACACGAGGATTGATCCATGGCTTGGTGGAACTCATTGCCGTCCAGGCTACTAACATGACCGTCGTTTAAAGGTTATTTGCCAGTTTTAGAAGAAGATATTTTCAACAGGGAAATCTAACGCTGTGGCGTTTCAAATTACATAAAACAACTGATTGAAGGAAAGACAAACGTTTGATTCAGCTTTTATCGTCTCCTATATAAACAAAGCTAAAGTGGACTTCATGGATAGAAGCACGCTAGGGGAGATAACTCTCAATGACATTATCCCTCGATGAAACTTGGTTACGATTTCTAACCCCGTGAATAAGAAATAACTTTTATTGTAGGGCCTAAAACACTTCACAATATCTCTAAACCCCCAAAAAACTTATTTTCCAAATTAACTTCTGTCCAGTACGCCAACCCAAAAGCTAGGACCACGATACTATAAATTTATGTTTCAAAACTTATATATATTGTCAGAAGTCTTCATCAATCAGCGCTGATCTGGTCACAATGCCGTTGAGACTGGGTAATGGCTGGTTTCATACTTCTGCCTTATAGACTTCTGATATTGTCCAATTTAAGGTTAAATCTGGGATTACCAAAATACTGTATAATCCCAGGTTAAATGAACGATGTTAATTGGTACAATTTGCTTTATGGGTTATCATATTTATGACGGTAGCCTATAAACTATCTTTGAACAGTTAGAATGTAAAAAAAACATACGATTGAGTCAACCTGAGCTAATTCGGTGTGCTCTACTTCTATATCGAAAGCAGTATAATTGATGGCGACTGACTATACAAAACACTGTAATATTATAGAAAATCAAGGGGGTCTACTATTTGCCGTGGATAAATTGGCATAGGCCTACGTAACATTGTAGCGAGGAGTTAAAACGTTTGTTTGTCTGGTTTATGTCGAACGTCATGTTAACGGTTATTTACCCACGACGACACATTTCACATAAATACCTTGTACAAGCAGGAGTTACCTAGCTGTATGTTACCTGCGATATCTGATGGGATTCGAACCCGTAAGCGCGTGAAACCGAAGGTAGGCCTACATTGTAGTTCGGTTGTCCGACATGTGATACGGAGGCAAGGCAGCGGGATCCGGTTATAGCCACCCGCTAACTACAAAACACCGGCGACGGGCCGCGAGCAACCGAACCTCGGGGCCTCGCTAAGTTGGGGCCGCTAACTACTGAAAACGCCGATGCAAGAAACTTGATTTGTCTGTATCTCTACCACTCAGCAACTATCAAATTCGTCCATAGCAAGAAACAGAAGAATTACAGATCGACAAATTATACGGGAATTATTTATAGGTGTGAATTTTTCAGAAAATTTGTCATGAAAGTATTTGAAGCATTTATTTTATTTTTTGTCAGTCCCAAATTCTAAGCATCGGAAATATATGGATTTTTTGTTTATAGATAGTTATAATATAATTTTTGTAACTTGGTCACTTTAAATAGATTTTAAACGCATTTGGGACGACCTTTTATTGCAAAACAGGTATTGAGTTCCCTTGTGGAACAGCTGTATAGGCTGCAGATCGCCGCATACTGTACAGAGGCAATATTATATATTTGTCTTCATTGTTTATCCACACTTGGCGTTCTAACGGAGGGCTTGTTCAAATTGACAGCTGGAGAGTTTATTTGCTTCCACATGCCCCGTCCCCTTTGCCCATGTTGTCCGGCGGCCGTTGACCGGGGTCTTTCGGCTCGTAGGTGCAAAGAATCCGGGCATAACATATAAAAACAGCCCAATAATGAACGCACAGGGCAGTGGCATATATAATCATCGATTGGTCGAGAAATAAACACACACCTTTAATGACCTGTAAAGAGATTAAATGTGTGAAGCCTATACCTGATATCCTGTATGTACGCTCATTATAACAAAAAATCTAACAAATCTCAAATCGAAAGCCAAAAATGTAGTTTAAAAAAATATAAGTAAAAAAACCTAAAGAAAATACAATTATAAACTGTACGTAGTTCAGATCTAAATAAATAAAATTTCTATGTAGCCTTTAATTTATCCTCAGTTTTAGCACGTTTTTTTTAAACAATAGAACCGTACTAATTAATGTAGTTAGAATTTAAAATGATGTTTCAATAGGTTTATTACATATATAACATCGCCGTATTTGCTCATCACAAAACATATCAACATTATTTTTATCTCATCACACACATTGAGTCATGACACCATATATTAAGCTCAGCACTTATGATATCATCAACGTATTGAGCTCATCAGAACTCGAGGTATTTAACTGATCACATAACATCAACGTATTTAGCTAATCTCGCATTAATCCAACGCATTAAGCTCAGTACACACCTTAATGTCGCTCAGCACACCACACATTGACACCGTATATATCTCATCTCGCATGAAAATACCGTATCACATTACATCAACGTATTGAGCCGCTCTATGTATTGAATTCACCCTTGAACTCAAGGGCATTTCACTGAAATTCGGCATAGTAAACCACATCAAATTTAACAACAAATACAATTCCGTTTTAAATAATGTGTTAAAACGTATACCATCAGTCAGAGGGTGCATTTTGATACCCTTTGGACAGACAGCCGCCCAGATAATGGGTACATGTGTAATGTTTATATTGCTGCCACATCGTTTGTTTGCACCTATACGTGTCAACGGAGACGCTGACCGTCAGCAAACGCTGAAGAGACAGCGTGTATTTGGCCTTGAACATCGACCACGTTTTCTCATAACCCTCAACATATTGTGTCAACAGTATTCTCTAAGCCAAAAGACAAATCCGTTGAATTTAAATCAACCACAATATTTTAGAATTTGTTGCCAAAAAGACGGGAATTACATCTGTAGAGACAGCAAAACGCCACAGGCCGATGCTTGCATCTCGATCTGTTAACTCAATAAATTTAAAATGTTCCGTTTACCTTCATGGCCTGGTATAATAGAGGGGTCTACGTATAGAACATAAAAGTCTAATTTATACACTGGGAAGAATCGTCTCACGGTTTTTTACTTCCTTTAGATTAGATTCGCTCTAGCTAAATGCTCTGTTGTATTTATGCAACTACATTTATTGAGTAGCCTATAGATGGTCCGCAAATAATAAACGGTAAGGCATCCACAGATCAGCCAACTGGCGCACCATGTATAGTTTCTGGTTGATTGTTTGATATACCTTACACTCACCTGCCTACAACACGTTTAGACAATACGTTGGCATTACTGGTTTTATTGGGAGGGGAGAGGGGGGGGGGGGGGTGGAAACGGATCACGAATTTGGAGTTTTTAAAACAACAAAGGTGAATTCATAGTCAGTGAATTTCGCATCTTCCACAAGTGGTAAAAAACAAAATATCCTACACCCATACAAACACAATAGGACGAGAGGTCGAGTTTCATACTGACAGTAACACTAATCCCATAAGGAAATGAAAGATTTCATTAGCGTCATGGGAACAGACCGAGACGTAGGGCCTATGCCTATACGAGACAATTCGGCACAAATGAAATAAAACGAGAGAATAGGTAGCCACAATTCCTCAATAAACTCAAACTTGGCAATGTACAATGTACGGCAAATTAAAGGTATCGACCAAATCTCGCGAGATTCTCGCTACTGTGGTACCATGGTGTGCGCTGTACATTCGCGGGGACTTCAGATTGGGTATGAACACGATGGGGCGAGTGGAACAACAGCTCCAGTTTAACACTGACCTGTTACAATGTTCGACAAACCGTTAACATCACCCAAAAGAGAAAAGGACGGATTTTGTCAACGTTTTAGTGAAACCCAGGGACGTACAAGGCAGTGCGGTTTCTTTGTTTATTGTTTGATTGGGGTTTTACGTCGTACTCAAGGGTATTTCACTTACATGAAGACGGGTTGTCCATTTCACACTGTTTTTGTTCTGTTTTAATAGTGCAGAAAAGCGAGAGGAAACCTCATAAAAACCACTCCCGGGATTGCAGGAGCAAGAGGAAACCAGAGCAACATTCAAATGTAACTTGTTTAGGTCGATGGCATTCAAAACGCTTTTAAAATTTGTTAGCTTTTGATCTAGGCCCATTCGTTACAAAAAATTGGATTAAATTTTACTCGGAACATTGGCTACTGTCTTCGTTAATATGCTGCCCGGTCATTACTAACTTGGGATATTTTTAAACATATAATTTGTATTTCCTTATCTCATAAATGTGTCATTTTACTGCTATGTAATACACATTTTCTTACTTCTTTTCGAACTTTGACCCTGCCCGGAAAAAATGTATTGGCGGAATTAACTATCCTCAATATCGAGAGAATATGATTACATGTATGTGGTTTGGGAAATATATAATTATGTTACATCGTGGTCTTGTGCCAAAAGCGCTAGAGAAAAAATGTTCGAGGTCACTGTTAACAAACAAAGACAGCGCAATCACAAGACACAAAATACAGCACAATCAGATCGGCATTGATTGCCTCGCGTTAGTTCAGAGCCTCCCGGGGCATTGTTCCACAAAACGATTGTAGCCTAAGTTGATCTTACTTACCCTGACAGCACAATATATTTAGTCAGGGCCGCTAAGCGAATTTTTTGGCACCAGGGCAAAAGGAAACGGCACTATCAAAGGCCCTGTGAAAGTCATTGAGTGGGCCCTTTGCTGAAACCTGGGGCTACATCGGTAGGAAGAATTTTATATCCACCGTACGAAATTGTCATTCACATATTGACGGAAGCACGCATTTTTTGTTGTTTGCTTTGATCAAGGTACACCCTCGTTTGGGTTGTGATGGGTCCCCTAAACTGAAGGCACCGGGGCGCTGCCCCAGCGCGAGTGCAATATTTTCGGTAATCAAGCTAGAGTATATTATCCTCGTTGTATCTATACACTAATACTAACTTGTTTGTTTGTTTGTTTGTTTGATTGGGGTTTAACAACGTACTCAAGGGTATCTCACTTATATGACGACGGATTGTCCCCATCAGACTGTTCCTTGCCTTATAACGGCGGAAAACCGGAAGGACACCTCGTAAAACCACCCCCGCGATTGCCGGAACCACTCATATACCTGATGGTCGACAGACGGACTCGTTCCCGTGAACGGTACATTGGAGTAGGATTAGTAAGCGCACACGCTAACCACTAAGCCACGGCCATGGGTCCCTATTTTAACTGAGCAACCTTACAATAAGACAGTTTTACATGATAACAGCAGACATGGTTGGGTTTAAATTCGGGTAGGCATACTTTTGACATTATTTAACACCAGCAGACAAAGGTATATGTGTTTAGGAGAATCCTATAAGAAATCTCGCAATGAACATTTTTTTTGTACGGTACGCCATGTTAACATTGATATTTGTTCACTTGTCGAATAAACAACTTCCTGTATAAATAAACCAATGAAACGATATCGACTGCTTTAATGCTCATTCAACTAAGATCTAATTATAAAAAGCAAACAAAGTTTAGCCGATGGTTCTATGAAAAGAAAAAACTTCCTGTTCCAATAAACCACAGAAAAAATATATATTAAAACTAAAAGCAATCAATATAGGCCTACTGGACGTAATATAATACATGTCATAGAAGCTCGAATCGGTGTATGTAAATAAATGGCGATTGGCTGCTAGTTTTATAATTAAGATGAATGATTGTTGTGTCATTTAGAAAGTGAATATTAACAGTATTTTCTTTATTTTGGAATAACACTAAGTTTGAACAGTTTCTAGTTCAGAAAATATTGGAGGGTTAAACCCGTCCGGGAATCGAACCCACGACCCTCAGCTTTAGGCACCGAATCGCAAGCGCGGGCAACATAAATCTCACACCTGTCAGAGAGCACAAGGCCAACAAGAAGTTCCCATCTGTCGGGAGAACAAGGGCAACACAATCTCCCACCCATCAGGGAGAACAAGGGCAACAAGATTCCCCCACCTGTCGGGAGAACAAGGGCAACACAATCTCCCACCTATCAGGGAGAACGAGGGCAACAAGATTCTCCCACCTGTCGGGAGAACAAGGGCAACACAATCCCCCACCTGTCAGGGAGAACGAGGGCAACAAGATTTTCCCACCTGGCAGGACAGCCTAAGGTGGTTATAAATCATGGATGACAGTGGACACTAAAAATGGATCATACAGGAGCTGTGGACACGTTTAGTATTAAAATAGCACTAAATGATACTACACCTCAGCGCTGTACCCATTCTATTGATTTACATATTTAATAACGACCAGTAGATGTCTTTTAATAGACAGGTAAACATGCAATTGCTCTGGTATATGTACGGAATAAGCCTCCAGCATATTGACTCTGACAGTGGTGTTACTATAGTCTTTATTGACCTACTGAATTCAATACTATTAAATGTTCCTTAAATAGGTATATATTATAAATAATTTATGGCGAGATAAAGTGCAAACCAGAAATAATGACCGCAGAAAAACATCACACAGAATTTCATCTAATATCTAGATCACAAATATGTTACTTTGTATCTAGCCTAATTGCATCGGTGCTTCACGTAGAGCATTGGGGTTTAACGCAGTTACTGTACTCAAGGATATTTCACTAATATGACGCGATAACAGGATCCACATCGTGTGACTTACTCATATACCTGATGATAGACAAGCGGACTCGACCCCGTGGACGGGGCAGACACGCTAGTCACTAAGTCACCGCCGCGGACCGGTTGAGGTTTGGCCCAGTCAGCAGAAGGTCTTAGGTTCGAGCTCACCTGGAAGCATACACAACTATCTTTTCTAAACCTATAAAATATACCGGTCCTAAATCCGCGTATAGTAATCTCTCGATAGCATGTACGATTCTGAGAGAGAGAGAGGGTTCCCAGTGGTCAAATGATTTAAGATTTAACAAAAATACAAGTAGAACAAATGTTTTAAAAACATTTTTGAAATGTTTGGGACATGACGGATTTATTGATTTGTTGATAAATCGATATCGATTTCGGTTTTATGCCGCGCTTTAGTTTATTCCAGTCCAACACGTGTTAGCTTTAAGGGTGAAGGAAACTGCAATCGACCACAACAAAGAATAGATGCGCAACACAGTTGAAATTAGGTGTATTTTATAATAATACAAGGCACCATGTATAAATCTCTCTGAGCACCAGGGCAACAGACAGACCGTGTCAACCACTCATCAATGTGTTAGTAAACAAAAATTAGCTTAATTAAAGATGATGCTCGCTAAGATGGCACTTGGACAGATACTATTTATAAAGGTGTGCGAATATTTATTGACACAAACGTAGCATTGCAGATATTTTACTTAGCGGACAATAGAAGAATGAGAACAAACGGCTTTATATATATAGTTGCCAGCTAAATATAGCGACACCCAGTCATAAAATACATATAAATTAATAGTTCCGATATATTGGCCTATATATTGACAATTTTTTTTATCAATGCGTGTGAATAATGATTGACACAAAGGTGGCATTGCAGAAACTTTTCTCAGCGAACAATAGAAGAATGAGAACAAACGTCGTTATATATCTAGTTGCCCCATCCCCCAATTTAAAACCATGACATAAAACATGACAATACCAGCTAAACATAGCTATATTTAGTACATAAACTCCGTCATACAGGACAAGTATATTGATAACTCCTATACATTTGCCTTGGTCATAATGTTCATCTACATTATACCTCGAGGACAAGCAGACAGTTCTGCCCCAAGGCAACGGGGCATCGATCTGCCCTTAGGCAATAGGCTCACGAAATGTGACGATAGAAACCGGCCTGCCAAGATAGAGGTGTGAAAACAGCTGTTACTTTATACACATGACCAGTCGAGACGGTAAAAGCATGCCTGTTTATTACCGTTTTTTTTGTTAAAAATAAACCTTCAGGTGTTTATATATCAAGATGCGCAATACTCCAGCATGTAACCTAGTTATCGCTGGGTGGGTTCACGTCCCACTTAACGTCTTCTAACTGAAATACTGGACTTGGCGTAGGTTTAAGTCCCACTTACGGTCATCTCAATTAAAGGACTGTCGTGTAATGAACACAAAATATTATTAAAGTATTTTTGACTTAATATATCAGCCTGTGTGGCTCAACTTTATAGTCTGAGTCACTTCATGGTGCGTTCACGGGATCGAGTCCGTCTGTCGACCATCAGGTATATGAATGAGTCACGCCATGTGGCCCGGCAATCTCGGATATGATTTTAACGAGGTTTCCTCCCCGTTTACCACCGCAATCAGGCAAAGAGCAGTGTGAAGTTGGCAATCCGTCGTCATATAAGTGAAGCACCCTTGAGTACGACATTAAACCCCAATCAAACAAACAAACACTTCACGATGGCGACGGTGCCAACGAGAAGAAACCTAATAAAAATCACCCGGCGATCACAAAACCTATCAGTGCAATTGTACTTCCTGGTAATTGTATCACCCAGGGTATACGGACTCTCGTATTACACCCCCTTGTATGCAATAATTATCAATAAACGCCCAGCTTTGTTCTAAAATGGTAATCTAAGATCAGTAAATTATCGTATTACATTTGGCCTCAACATGCCTGCCAAAATTATACACGAACATGGTATGAGCTTAAAATAACACCTCCAGGTAAAACTCGAGTGTTATATCGCAGTCGTTTTACATACAATGCATAAATTCTGTGTCGTTATTTTTGCCATAAATTTTGAACTTGTTTTTGTCCAGACAAACCACATTCCAGACATCCGAAACAATCCTTATGGGTTGAACTCTGTGTGATTCATACTCATAAAGTCTCTTCTTTAATGCATCTGATCCACAAATGTGATAAAAACGAGACAGAGCGAGTGTGCTGAGAGTTCGCTGTTCTAAATATAGTTGTTACCAAATGGTAAAATAATAATGTACTATCTCGGAGTGTGGTCTAGCGCACACCCGCTAGACACACGCATGCACTGCAATAGACGACACACGCTCAACATGACATACGGTACGCAAATGTATATAGGTTTATTTGTTTGCTTGTTTGATCAGGGTTTAACGTCGTACTGAAGGTTAGTTAATTCATATGACGACGGATAGTAAATTTCACATTGTTCCTTGCTTAAATACGGTGGAAAACCGGGAGGAAACCAAGTAAAAACCGACCGCGCGATTGCCGGAGCCACATCGTGTGACACGCATGTACCGCATGGATGACATGCGGACTCGAACCCGTGGACAGTAGATCGAACTATGACTACTTAACCGTTAAGCCATGGCTGCATTTTGTAACCTTCACGTACCATCTAGCTTTGGGATAAACCCACACCACCCCTTTCTTACCAAGAAGTCACGAGGCGGAGCACTTCTTTTAGCCACAGTTACGAAAAAAACTCCCGCTGCTTAGAAACTTGACAATGTGTAATGTGGGTCAACATTAAATGGAATAATTTTTTGATTTTAGAATAAATAAATTCGTTAGTATCTTTAACAGAAGAATTGCATTGATCTACAGCTGGATGATATGATCCCATAGTCCCGGTGTATTTATACTGCTGTAATTTGACTGGCTACGACCGCACAATTTACTCCATTTTAACGAATATCACTACATTCAAAATGGTCCTGGCTTATGACCAAGCCAGCTGTACGCAAGTCATGGAGGTAAGGCTGCGATGGTTTTAATCAAATGCCACGGCTGCTGGTTTTTAATATGTGTATAGCTGCAATTAATTTCTATCCTGTCATCGGCCACATTGTCTGTTTACGTAAGTACGTGTATATATAAGGAAGTAATATTGGCTATACTTCGAAAGTGACAAGGACATGTTAACATTTACACACCAAACAGGGTCCTGTATAGACATCTTCATACAGTGCGTAGAAAGCCTGTCATTTCATTTCTGTTTATAAGGAATTCCTTTACATGCGTATATCGCACGATTAAAGAATTGAGCTGAATTTATTAAGAGCGTAAATAGAAAAGTATATATATATAAATAACTTTAATACTTTTTATAATACACAGTGGCGAGTCGAGGCTGTGACTAACTCTGAAGGGCGTGTTTACATTATACCTTTCAAAGAAGCTCTAAGGCTAAACCCACTGAATAGGTGTTTAGTTATAACGCGCGTCAATGATGAAAAGCCGGCACTTGTTTTGTTGTGTTGATACGAGAGGAAAACCATGGGAAAAAGTCCCCTGTATCGAACACGTTATAGATCCCCTAACAATTGACCGGCTAAGATACTAAATATATAAGGACAGCTTATTATCCAACATGGCGGTCACACAATCTGATAAAACTCAAATAGATCCATCGAATAATATGTCTGTCGATTAATCAACTTATTGGGGTTTAACCTAGCTATGCTATATGAAGCTTCCTAACCACTAGAAATAGCCGAACGATACCATGATTCGGAACTTTATCTTCGAATATATAAAAATTGCATGGCCTTACCCTGTCATAGACCATCTCGTTATCTTCCTTGAACATTTTTGGGGTAGACCGACCCATAAAACGACCTCTCGACGTCCATTTTCATGTCAAAATCAATCATTTCTCAGCACTACCAAACTCGCTTAAAAATGTCTTCGCGGTAATTAGGTCATGCGGATTCATTGTTATTTAGTATTCAGAGGCAGACCTTATTTCTGCAGTTTTCATAGGGCTATTCCTCGTATATATACTGTATAGTTTATTGGATACGAATTCGCATCTATGTTTAACCCTGTGTTCAATTGCTATTTTCACTTTTTGGAGGCCTTTAAAATATAAATCGGATGACTTTTTTTTTGTTGTCAATAGCCACAATATACCATACACAAGTTTATAAAACTATTATATTTCGAATACAAAAAGAGAGAAGAATTATATGTGTAGTGCTCGAAAAAGCAATATTCCTACATGAATTGGGGGAGGAAGTAGTGGATGAAGTGCTGAATAAGCGCAGTATGAACAAACATGATTATTTGATTATTTCATTTGACGCCTTAAATCTGCCGCCTCACAGAAATGTGCGTTTCTGAATCTTTTGTTCGGAAACGACAACCCTTCTGTTTGTAACATATTCTTTTAATAAAACATCACCACTGGATTTAAAATTAAGCGTGTTTAAGAACTGTCGAACATCGAACGTGAGGTATAACTTAAGCAGTGGGCGTGTGAAAACAGAGAGAATATTAACACGTCCCGCCTGAAATAATCTCTCAGATTAACACCTTCCAAAATCTGTCCCTTGGCTGAACACGCGAGATTGCCGTCTGCTAAACTTTGGCCTAAATCCAAAACCTTTCTGGACAACGCTGAGACTTTGACAACATTTTATGGTTTTATAAAAGTTGTTTCCTGCTTTTTAATGTAACAGTTATATGTAGATGTGTTGGTTATATAGTGTCGCTCAGTAAAAGGTATTAGGGTCAAGCTATATAAAGTTTAAGCGTTCAGCAAGAAGGTAGGAGTCCTCAGCAATGAGGTTTGAGTGCTCAGCAATACGGTTTGAGTGCTCAGCAATACAATTTGAGCACTCGGCAGTACAGTTCGAGCGCTCAGCGATAAGGTTGGAGCGTTGAGCAATACGGTTTGAGCACTCAGCAATAAGTAATAAGGTTTGAGCGTTCAGCGTTTAAGGGTTGAGTGCTCAGCAATGCGGTTTGAGCACTCAGCAATAAGGTTTGAGCGCTCAGCAATAAGGTTCGAGCACTCAGAGTTTAAGGTTTGAGTGCTCAACAATATTTAAAATGTTTTTGTGTACCACACTTTACTTACTGTCCACAACCACAAGTAAAATTGGGCCCCATGACTACGAGACTAAAGTAAAGTGAGATAACGAAGACAAATAAACGCAAGAAGTAAGTGATTATCAACTAACGACAATCAAAGCATGTTTGGATGGTTTTAGTGTATTCATGTTTAGAAAGTGAAAAGGCGATATATAATGAATTGTTGTAACTTATAAATCTTAAACTTCTTCACTGCTATCTATCGTTTACGGTTATTGTTTTATTTTAAGGTAATTTCCCTTATATCAAGATAGGCCTGGCGGGGCTGATCGAAGAAATCGATTCCTGTTATCACTGTAACTTAACCTAAATTATACATTTACTTACATCTAAATTATTAATAATATTGTGAAGGGAAAAAGAACGT
>JAQQZZ010144046.1:0-12962 GCA_030265115.1 Mopalia vespertina | reverse complement strand
TGTCATCTTTCGGTGAACTGGTTAGAAAAAGTGTATATAGATTCAGGAATAGATTGGATCAATCCAATAATTATCTTGTAAAGACACTACTAGAAAGCGATGCGGTGTTTGCATCTCGCTTGGTGTTGAGATGGCAACAGGTGTTGTCTAAATGAGTACTGTTTTGTAAAATGTAACCACTGTATATGGACATAATTTGTCTGAAATAAAACATTCTATTCTATTCTATTCTAAACAACATTGGGAAACGACGCCGTCATATAGGTGAAAATAGCCAAAAAGCATCAGTCAACCAATCATTGACAACTGATGTCGTATGCTCTATAAAAGGGTATTTCACTTGAATAACGATGAAACATCGCCAGCTAATACATCTAGTAGCTTTTCTGGTATATTAAACATGATAGCAGCCCAGTGTTGCTTGGTTGTTATCGTCGTGATTTATGTTTTTTCATTTGTATGAGGGCGTGGCCGCCTACTGGGCTAAAAAAACACCGTGGACAATGCTGATAACAAATGAGAAGGATACGGGAGAACAACAGACACGATATAGACACATTGCAAACAGATTGACTGCGTTTTGCCCTTACCTCTGATAGCAGCTGCCCATTTAACATCTTTGACCCGCGCTCTATCGTGACAAAATCTTCACATAATTGAAATGTAAATGTGTGGTAATGATGACCCATATCATGTATTCGAGAAATCAAAAAGAGTTATAGTTTAAAGTCACAGTGGGTAGTAATAAACATTTTAGACCCACTAAGTATAGCTACTGTTTAATATGACGAAAACTAATAAATTCTCTTTGTTACTGAATTTCAGACGATTGAAAGAGGTGTAGGTGAATAGAACTATGGATAAAATCTATCTCTTCCCATTGGTATTCTTGATGATCATATTAAAAGGTAAGGAGATAACTAACACTATAATGCAATATCGAATACATCTAACCGAAATCTTTCTGTAAGTCACCGAAACGTTGCTGCGTGTGAAGGTTTAGCTGTGAATGATTTTTTGTGTCTTTTAGAAAGTGAATATCAACAGTACTTTCGTTATTTTGGGATAACACTTTCTTAGTTTGAACAGATTCTAGTGCAGGTTTAAACCCGTCCGGAAATCGAACCCACGAATATCAGAATGAGACACTGAATCGCCAGCAATAAATGCCGGTCAACTATACCACTCAGCCACCCGGCCTTCTAGGTGGCAACATTTTCTGAGCTAGAATATGTTGAAAACTGAGAAAGTGTTATCCTTAAATAACGCCGCAAAATGATATTTTTCTGGTTCCCTAGAAATCACCACAGTTGAAGCAGTTTGTTTGAAAACCTCAATTAAGTTAGATTGATCAGTTGCCAGAAATACCATAACCTAATATAAATTAATATTCTCATCAACAATTTGTTTAACAACAGATGCTTTACGGTTTCCACAAATGATAATGACATAGCGGATGGATCTTAGATTGTCTGTGCTGTCACTGGACACTGCTACGGTACATGATATGCTCATCTCCCGGGCAATAAACCCTCATGAGTGGACTATCTTCATAGTTATAATGAGACCACGACTGACAGTTACATCAGAAAACCAATCACATCCCTACATGTGGTAATAACGTTCGTCGTCCGTTTGGATGTTTGATGTACATGTATAAAATATGACAAGTGGTTTAAATTGCATCCAATATGACGTTTTTATGAGAGAATAAAAGCTACTTTCGTGATTTCTATAAAGGAAGCGTGTGTAATTCTCTTGGTATCGCGATTGCGATATTTGGAGATAGAGACAGTTGATTTGGAGAAACAGCTGAACAAACCGGGAGTTAATGTGGGATTTAAATGACTTACCGGACGTTGACTGCCTGTTTATGACACCTGGTGTAATAACACAACAGCTCTCCGAATATTGAATGTAGTTAACAGAATTGACTTAATATTTCATTATATTAAAAAGCGAATGTCTGTAAAATAAAATAAACTAATCAATATTTTTTTGTGTTGAATTGACTCGTAAGCTAATGGAATATGCATGAACACTGTATTTGTATCGTTTCGGTTGGTAAATAATTGTTCACATTTTGAATTTTATATAAAAAAAAAATTGTTGCAATTTTAAATTATACAACATTTTTCCTCAAATTGAAGGCTGTTCTTTTGTCAAAGGCATAATAAATCTAACGGACAGGTAAACATTTTGTTTAACAAATAAATTTATAATTGCGTTTCAACACCAAGTATGAATTAAATTAAGTTGCATTAGCTTTTGAAGCCTTGTCAATGGTTTCTTTGGTGGAATGTGCTATGTTGTGTTAAATCTTTACATATTATTAATATAGCCGAAGCGTACCTATGGTCATAAAAATGAGCTACAAACGTCAAAAACCTAACTGTTTCTAAATGATACGATAATGCTTTAAAAGGCTTTTGAGTTGAACTGGTCCCCAGTAAATGCAATTTAAGCCTGCATTACGGCAAACTTGAATGGTTAATGACCTGTACGTTAGCCCCTTATCATCCGACACGGTCCAATAAACAATCTGAAATCTCCCTTACAAAAGTTAACCTTGGAAGAACACAACACCGCGATAGACAGGAGCGCCCATAAATATGGAGATCCTTTCGACTGGGGTAGACGATTTCCGCTACGATCTGACATCGATGAACTGCAGTATTGGAAACTGGCCCGATTCCTGTGACTGGTCCAGTTAGAATCCTAGTCGACAATTCTCGTGAGGGAAATTAGGCTAGCGATAGAATCTGTTCCAAACGATAACCTTTGACTAAACAGATTAGAGAGTAAGAGCCGATCGAAGACGTGGAGACGCTGAGCTGACGTTGTAACATAAAGACTATTCATCGTCTTAAATGCAGAATAAACATAGGATAGCAATACGTGGTGAATTTCAATAATTACTTATTTGGATGGTGTTTGACACCACACTCTTTATTAGTCTACTTTAATATATATGTATAAATGAAAAGAGAAGGAAACCGAGGGACTGAAACCGGGAGCTTGAGTTATTCTACCATGAGCATCTATTGGTCAACCAGAAGCCAGGAGCCTGTGTCATTCTGTCGTTAGCCTCTATTGGTCAACCAGAAGCCGAGAGCCTGTGTCATTCTGTCGTTAGCCTCTATTGGTCAACCAGACGGTCGTTCTATACCCTTACAAAAAAAATCCAATAGGAACCTATAGGAGTTTTGACAAAATTGTATAGGAGTTTTGTATGGAATCCGATAGGATCTTATAGTATTTTTCTATGGTGTCCTATAGGATTGTCTGCATTTGATAATTATCGTATAGGATTTTAATATCATCCTATAGGATCCTTATAAGATTTTCTGTACAGGTATCCGGAGTCATTATTGTTCAGAAAGCGGGAGCCTGCGTCGTTCTATCGCGAGTCTTTATTGCTTACCGAAAAATCGGGAGCCTGAGTCATTCTATCATGAGCCTCTATTGCTCAGTCAGAAACCGGGAGCCCGAGTTATTCTATCGTGAGCATCTATTGTCCAGTCAGAAACTGGAAGCCTGCGTCGTTCTATCGTGAGCATCTATTTCTCACCCAGAAAACGGGAGCATTGGACACTCTATCGAGAGTCTATTGCTCAGTCAGAAACCGTGAACCCGAGTTATTCTATCGTGAGTATCTATTACACAGTTAGAAATCGGGAGACTGCTGGTTCTATCGTGAGTCTTCATTGCTCACCCAGAAACAGGGAGCCTGAGTCGTTCTATCACGAGCCTCTATTGCTCAACCAGAAACCGGGAGCCTAAGTTTCTATCATGAGCCTCTATTGCTCAACCAGAAACCGGGAGCCTAAGTATCTATCATGAGCCTCTATTGCTCAACCAGAAACCGGGAGCTTGGGTCACTCTATCGTGAGTCTATTGCTCAGTCAGACACCGGTAGCCTAAATCGTTCTTTCGTGTACCTGTATTGTTCAGCCAGACGAGTGTTAATCCTCACAGCTATGATTGTTTGTTTGATTGATTGGGGTTTAACGTCGTACTCAAGGGTATTTCACTTATATGACAACGTGCCAGCCCAAATTGGTGAAGGAAACCACCATCAACACCACTGGCAACAAAGACAAGACGGGACAATAACAGGACGTAATACAGACACCACAAACAAATCGGCTTCCTGTTCCCCTTAAACTCTGAGAGCACCAGGGCAATATGAAGCTCACTCCAACCACCCGTCTCACAGCTATAAAGTTAACGTTGGGATGTAAAAGTTGGTGTTGAGATATAGCTCAAGTCCCCATTTGGAGAATAATCGGGTCATTGAATCTAGAGACACTGCAACTCTGTCCAGGTTTGGCGCTTCTATTTAAAGGTTCCGTGTACGATTTTATTATCTGCATTTGCATGCCAAATTTAACAATATGATCGGCAATGAATTCTCTTCACTACATGATAATAAATTACTGTTGTCATTATAAGCAAATAATTACGCCATTTACTAAATATTTATATAAACCAGGTAAAAGGAGTCACTCGGAATTTGCACCTATGTTGATTCGGGTGTAACACATTACTTAAGAATGTTATACGCATACATATGGTGTGCAAGCCCAATGGGGAATGGAAACCGCCCTTAACACAGCACATCGACTGCATATTGCCCCTTAATCCCGATAACATAATAAATAAGGTTGGGATGAGTTTTGTTTGGCAATATCGAGGGATGGGAAATCAGGTTAAACATTTAAGTGTAATTGTATAATTTCGGGATAACCACTTCTTCTTTTGTGCCAGAACTCAACATTTTGATACACATGCCTGTATCGTTATCAGGTGAAAATTGACTATGAATTTAATTGTCTTAATAAGTAAATATTGTTTGAAATCCCTCAAAATAATTGGTGAAATATGAGAAATTCTAGTACAAGATATCGAATTTGTAGTGTAGTTTGAACTGAAAACGGTAAAGTATTTGACCGGAGTGGTGTCCAAAATGTAGCTAAAACTAAGCCAATTTTGCTCTGATAAATAGGAGATTTGATGAACTTATGGAATGTAAGATGTTCTATTCAATTATAGTAAAGTTATCCAATGAACCCTATTCAATATACCAGCACATGCGTGTATCCTGTAAATAAAGATATATTGTAATTGTCAGACTAGACTACTATAGACATTTGACGCTACCTGTACAGTGATTGTTTTACCGTCTTCCAATTATTTTTGGGTCACACTGATTAACTCTAGGTAACATATCCTCGTTCTGAAAGTTTGGAATCCACACCATGTATATAACATATTTTTAAACAAAAAGTGTGAACGTTTTAACATATCCTCGTTCAGAAGGTTTGGAGTCCACACCATGTATATAACATATTTTTAAACAAAAATGTGAACGTTTTAACATATTCTCGTTCTAAAAGTTTGGAGTCCACACCATGTATATAACATATTTTTAAACACAAAGTGTGAACGTTTTAACATATCCTCGTTCTGAAAGTTTGGAGTACACACCATGTATATAACATATTTTTAAACACAAAGTGTGAACTTTTTAACATATCCTCGTTCTGAAAGTTTGGAGTCCACACCATGTATATAACATATTTTTAAACACAAAGTGTGTACGTTTTAACGGACCAGTTAATGTACCCTGTAACGCTTATATTATCTGTCAATATGCATAACGTCTGTAATTTTAACAATGATTATAATAATTATCGTGTTTTACCTAATCGATTTTACCCAGTCAATATAAAGGCATTATCTGCGGGGCTTATGTTTCTGTTATAGCTGGTCTTTCAGAAGCATTGGAGTTCATGTTTATTCTATTTTCAGTACTAATGGTATTTGGTGATGAGCATGAATACAAATTGGTGCGGGACTTAATGGTGAGATACGACAAGAGGATACGTCCGTCCAGGAACGCCAGTGACGCTCTCAACGTTACGTTTGGATTGGCCTTAGCTCAAATAATCGATGTCGTGAGTATTATTCCAAATCTATCTTTACTTTTTACTCTCATTCGGGACAAAATATAATCTGAATAACTCGAATATGGTATGGTGAAGAATATACCACATTAGTAAATCATTCCATGCTTTATGCGACCGACCAGGAGATAGCTTTTGTAGTAAGACTGGTTTCTGCATTTTTCAACTTTCTTCGATGAAATAAGTCTTTATAGTTTACATTCACATAGCTGCTCGTTAGTTACCTAACACAATTTGTTCCACAATACGCTTGGTGCAAAACGACTCCTTGTATTATGTTCAAATCTCATTAAAAGGCTTACTAACATAAGCACCCTGCATTTAGTTTATCTTGTGACAAAACTGAATATACAGGTGGTTGTTTATATTTTATTTGTCTTCCTAACACCAATTTTGTAACTTTAGAAAAGGTGCTCACATTGATGTTAGAAAATAGCGCCAAGTATATGTGAAGCGATTCAAAATGTAAGATCATAACGACGATCAACGGGACGCGTTATATGCACTAGTCGTGTGTTAAAGACTTTTAATTTCTTGTCTTGATCACAGTTTGTCGAGTTACAAGAGTTTCAAAGTATGGAGAGTACAAAATGTGCCAACCATTATTAAAAAACTGAGAATACACATCATCATCGATGTCAGGAAGTCTGTCGGCTTTTTGTCACACTTGCTGGACTATCAGTTCTATTTGGCAAAGAATACAGGCCAATGCCCTTAGAAACTAGAAGATTATTTGTACCAGGTTTTTCCTTGTAGCGATCTCATTGCTCAGCATCCTGAGTATTCCTTTTCTGCTGGGATCCTGGGTCCAATTTAAGGCAAGATATTTCTTCCACCAGTCAGGCCATTGGGTTTCACAGAGGCGCGCGGGGTGCTGGTTAAATCAAGTTTCCTTGTAGTTTGGCCACATGCTTTCGTTTAAGTGGTACAAATAAAATAGAACATGTCACAGGTTTTACTATTGAAGGATATTCATGTCTTGTACAGAGTGAATATTAACAGTAGTTCGTTATTTTGGAATAACACTTTCTAAGGTTGACCAGATTCAGAAGAAAAAATGTGCATGCTGAAACCAATTTGGGAATCGAACCCACGACCCTTAAGGCCAGGCATCGACTCGTTTTTTTTATTATTGTTAAATACAAATATGTGTGCGTCATGGATAAATAATGTTGGACATTTTGAAACTATCTTCACTTCCATTGTGATAAATTAATGTCGGACAAGATGCTTAAAACGGGTGTATACCATACTTATTATTTGCATATATCAAATCCGGAATTTTAGTAAAGATACGATAATTCATTTCAATAAAGTAAACCAAAGCTCCAACCAGTGTGCTGCTTTCTATGCCAGTCCTGTATACAACACTATCAAACATACACTAGATTAAAGGGCTTCTGATCGACGGCGCAGCATAACCCAAAATTAAATACAGATTAATACAGTCAACGTGTCGGAGAAGATACTCGCACCGTTTTCAAGCATCTTGAAAACAGCTAGCATTTGCTCCGAAAAGTTACTCGTCAATAAATCCAGAAATTCTATGTCCATAAAAACTACCTTGTTATGTTACTCTCTCTGTCTAGATGCAACTTTAAAAGTTGCTACTTATTGCTGTGTATTTTCCGTATTTCATGTTTCCTAAAAATAACACTACAATGAATTGTTGGGGGTTCAATTGGACGGTAGTACAAATGCTGAAACTTTTTGAGAATGAAGAAGTTGGCGTAAATTTATTTTGCGGAGGATATATTATTATGTTTTGTACATCGTCTTGCCCTTCTACCAAGCTTTGTTTCATTGTACATATACTACATTTTTGCTTTTGATTAAATGTTGCGCTTTGGAATACAAAATTTCACTTTTTGTTTGCAATTTCTCAGATTTCTAAAGGTCTCCCTATGTTATTCGCCAATGGCTCGAGAACATAATCAACGAATGGGTGTATTCAACTGTATTTAAGATGTTTCATCCCATTTAGTTACATTCTATTAGTTTCGATGTACTGCTGCCCATGGGTCTTTTTTTCTTCTGGTGGGCGTCATATTATAAATAGATCAAGTGGAAGTTACCTTCTACAAGCACGCGATGTTAACAAAGATCAAGTATTTGCTTTGGAGGTCAGATTTTATGATTACTTTCATCAAACTAACAACACATTCAATAATAATAATTACAAAGCTACCACCCACGTATAGACGCTGTATGTTGATAAATATATTCCACATCTAGTATAGTGACGTCCTCCGCATGGGCAAATTGGTGGACGTCTGATTTTATTATCACGTCTGAATTTCCGTGCAAAATTTCCAACATTATGAAAACGCTTCATATCCTGGTTGCGCTAGTGTCAACTATTATTGGAATACACCTCCGTCATATATTGCAAATACCTTTAAGTACGACGTAAAACATCAAATCAACCAATCAATCAATTGTGCAATTTCCTAATACTCTTCATGGATTAAAGGGTTGGAACTATATAATTTTTTAGCTCCCTCCTTATTTAAAAAACGTTGGCCTTAGAATCAATCAACAAAATGTATACAAAAAGTCAATTACTTGCGAAAGATACCGCTTAGGAGATTCTTCGTGCTGCTTGTAATGGGCACGTGCTCTATCTGTAAAGCACATAATTGTCCATGTCATTACCTGGGTAAATACAGTTTGAAAGCTTTGATTGTTGTCTCCACAAACATAACGCACATTAAGACACAAAGAAATTCCTGCAGAGAGGCCATTAGGCAGTTTGCTTCATATTTAAGAGGTCAATTCGCAGATAATACAAAAAAGAACACACGATTGATATAAAAACTAGGTTAATGTTTCCTTGAGAGACACTTCTCTAATTTAATTGTCTAAGCACAGTTTGCTCCAGCCATGCCTTCTTGTACACACTGTGATAAAAGCCCTCTTTGTTTATTGTACAGAAAAGCACAGTTATGTCCAGAGTAGAGTCGTGCTGTAACGTTTGTTGTGAGGCAATGATGCTTGGAAAACCAGCCTATTGTTTGGCATTGTATTGCTTCGGAATGTTATATCTTTATCAATGTACACCTTTTGTTTAAACAGTGATGGAAATCGTTCTTTGTAAGGTACCTGTACAAAGAACAAATATGTATCGCGACATCGTATCATCACGACATGAATGTTAATCTACGAAGTTCTATTGAAAACTCTTTTTTCTCGTCTTGTAAAACTGATTAGAGAGGCAAAAGAGTGGATTTCATGTAAATACTTTCTTAGAACCTAAATTACCTGTATATTTATCTAGAATAAACAAACATAAGGAATACCATTATTAAAGGTTTCACAAAACACGTTCTGACCAGAAACAATTGGGCTGGCACGCCGTCATTTTAGTTAAATAATCGACTTGAAATGACAAGAAAGCAAACAGTCAGAAAAAGGATGAACACCACGGACGGTGAAGCCTGGCGGATTTTATTTACACTTAATAGTTTTTCCAATTCTGTTTGCTTGGTTCAACATTACACGTAACAAACTTGATACTGTTTTGTTCATAAATGTATAACATCAGGCTATTCACAAACAACAAGCAAATATATATTTGTACAAAACATTAACTTACTGTTCAGTTTGCTTAAGAGTGTTTTAGTGTCCTATATCTAGGCTATCAACAGCACAGTCGGTAGAGTAATCCAAAGGTCCCGGGTTCGAATCCCGGTGGAGGCAAGCACATTTTTCTCTCTTAATTTATTACATTTATATTAATTAAAAGAAAAAAACCCCACATAAAATAGCAAAACGGCTGATTAGCTGTCGAACTGCAACGCAATTCAAATACAATGTAGGTTTGACATAAATGTTACAATGTGAATAGCTTTCCTAATGAATAGAGCCAACTTGTCCCATTCTGAAGGTACAGTCAATAGTCTCCATGGTCATCGTAACGCTAGCACCGTTTTACCCCTTCTTTGTAATAAGCATGAACTGTTAACTGTTAACTGTCAGACCAGACCCTAAATCTAACATAACCTTGACACACAACATCTTATCGCCAGCAGTTAAAATGTCTTTTTTTATTGTAACATTGATGTATTGTAAACACACAGTAAAGTATAGTAGCACATCCGAAGAAAGATTATGCATTCATTTTGACTCAACGTTTCGGTTTATTGATCAAACCATCATCAGGAGTAAATTTGACACAGTATTGTATCTATTGGACATTTATTTTAGAAAATAATTGTGTCGCCTTGAAGAACAACGGTGCTTAAACTTATTTGAACGGTATTAATATATAGATTCTCTAGTGGATTCTTGTTTTAAGTTATCCGTTGTTTAATGTTTGTCATTCGTGTGATATAATAAAGACCTTCGTGCTGTCGATGGAGATTGTGTTTCTATCAAACTACATGGCTGTTGTTGTTGTTTAAGGGTGTGTGTGCAGATTAATTTGCAATACGAGCTTTGGACGCATTTAAACACCTTCACTTTGACATTTGTTAATTTTTTTTGCTCAATATACTGGTTTATATTCAGGAACAAATCTGAAATCCTATTTTTTGTACGTTATTCCTATTTATGCATATGAAATTGAATGGACTCATGTCTAGAAAACTGGGTCACGTACAGTCTTGATGGAACAAGCGTAACAAAGACCCGTGGATTAGGACAAAGACACTTTGCTTGTATGACCAGTCCTGTTATATGGCACAGTTGAGAACTCACAAAGAGAAAATCTTTGGGCCGTCAACAGTCTCCGGTTGAGCTTTATTTAAGGATTAACTTCACCAAAAGCAAACAATAGCTCTTACTGGACGATTGTAATTACACAGAGTGATCGGGTGGTTCAAGTAGACCCTAAAGTCTCCGAGATTCAACGTATTGTCAATTTTGTTCAGTGTAACTCAGACCAGCCTGCACTTCCCATAATGCAGTCACAATTTCCGACAACCTTCTGATTGTGCTTTGTAAAACACCTTAAGCCTGAGAAGTGGATGTCTTAGCGTACCAAGAGAGGAACCTATTCTTTAACGACGCGAGATACAATAGACTAACCGGTCACGTTGTTATAAATCGTTTCTCGAGACACAGGAAGTACGTGGTGTTTACAACGTCTTATCTATTATAAGGTGGCATAGTGAGACCTAGATCCCTTAGTGCGTCGAACACACAGTCTAGAGTCACTATTGGTCAATGAACCACATGGGATCCATGGTCCCTTGATTATATTAACAAAGAAGGCTCGACAGTCGGCGAACCTTATTTTCTAGATGTCCGTAAGGATAAAATATTGACTACTGTTGATATTTTTTAAAGAAAATGCATATTTGTTAAAGGTAGAACGTCGCATATATATTGATCATGGTTTCCATATGCGAAGTTACTTAGTCTTCTTACTTTTTGTACAAAATATACTTGTACAGAAGTATTGATTAATGTTATGTACTAACAAAGACCAAGGCTATATCACATCCCAAATCGCGGGAGGAAATTTGTTAACAAAATACAAGCAGGATCCCTATAACATATACCAAAGCAATTGGACGAGTTTAATGAAATGCATCTATGTAAGTGTGTATCACTTAGACAAATTATGGGAGGGGTGCTACTTTTGTTCCGGCTTGAGTAGTTACAGTTAGACATTGGCATTCCGCATTTAGGACCAATTAAACGTTTATGTTTTAAAATATCCATTTATTATTGATTTGGACGTCGATGTATTCCTGTCTTGGGTAGAGTTGAATAGAATAATTGGGAACACAAATTGAGGATAGAGAAAATAAGGCGACAGTTATCGAATAACATCATTCTCTGCAAGAATAAAAAATAGTTCATTCGTCATTTTACAATGTCCAATTATCGTGGGAGGATGTGAGCGTCTGACAAGCAGCATGAGTCAATATCCCACTATAACAAGTTATTACGCTCTGACTTAAGGAAAACGTTCAGCTCCATAGGTTCAATTGTCAGTGATTTATGTCACACGAATCGAAAGTACTGTCATTCTGTGTAATGTAATGTTTTACCAGCCGAAGATATATTTGACATCAACAGACTAAATTACAAACAATAATAATTTGGATGTATCTTTGTTTTTCTTTCAGGACGAAAAGAACCAGATATTAACCACCAACTGTTGGCTAAATCAGGTAGGATTTAAACAGACGCAATGCGGTAACAATAGTATCATGCGAATAAAATAAGCGTGGTATTTCTGCTGCTCTTGTATTATGGTTTGTTTAAAATTTTTCGCTTTCTTTCAAAATATTTACACCATCTGTGTCACCTCAAGGCTAATAAATCACCCTGCCAGATTACTCATACTGTAGCCTACTGTATGGAAACGTGTGATTGGACTTCAACGTCAGCTGTTCTCCCAGAATACCCATGCTCTAGCCTACTGTATGGACACGTGTGATTGGACCTCAACGTCAGCTGTTCTCCCAGATTACCCATACTGTAGCCTACTGTATGGACACGTGTGATTGGACCTCAACGTCAGCTGTTCTCCCAGATTACCCATACTATAGCTTACTGTATGGACACGTGTGATTGGACCTCAACGTCAGCTCTTCTCCCAGATTACTCATACTGTAGTCTATTGCATGGACACGTTTGATTGGACCTTCACGTCAGCTGTTCTCCCAGATTACCCATACTGTAGCCTACTGTATGGACACGTGTAATTGTACTTCAACGTCAGCTGTTCTCCCAGATTACCCATACTGTAGTCTATTGCATGGACACGTGTGAATGGACCTCAACGTCAGCAGTTCTTTCAGATTACCCATACTGTATCCTGCTGTATGAACACGTGTGATTGGTCCTCAACGTCAGCTGTTCTCCCAGATTATCCATACTGTAGCCTACTGTATGGGCACGTGGGATTGGACCTCAACGTCAACTGTTCTTTCAGATTACCCATACTGTAGCTTACTGTATTGACACGTGTGATTGGACCTCAACGTCAGCTGTTCTCCCAGATTACCCATACTGTAGCCTACTGTATGGACACGTGTG
>JAQQZZ010144035.1:0-12962 GCA_030265115.1 Mopalia vespertina | reverse complement strand
TGAAATAAGATCTATATTTATTTAGTTTAAAATGCAATACACATGTATTAACTACGCGTTTGTGATATTTACCCAAACAGCTGTTTTATCTTTATAAAGTGATTCCATGTGGAAACCATGGTTTCATTATACAAATATTGCTGGAGACAAATTATAACAGATTGGGTATAATATACATAGTGAGTTTTGTTAATGATTCTTGTGTTGTTCCCTCGTGTCAGCAGCAGTCCTTTTCACTCACTTGTTTATTGCAGAGTTACACGGAATTGGTTTATCTTATGAAGTTTAAGGAAGAAAAATATTTATCAACCGGGATCGAACCCTGACCTTTGTCTAGTAGGGTTAGCTATCTGCTTCTGGTGTAGAATTTATATATCGAGGGCTTGGGCATTAATTGGTTCTATGTCCAAATATGGTATGAGGGTAGATAACTTCATGGACCAACAGTTTTATTGTCCGGGGATATGTCTTCAATATTTAAATCAGGGTCACGGCTATATAAGATAATTACATAGGTCTATGTACAAATTTACATGGCGAGAGAAAATTTCAAATAGCATTTTCTCCATTTGTGAAAAAGTGCACATAGAACCAGTTAATTATCAGCGCACGATATAACAATGTCTCAGTTGCAGACTATCGCCACAAAACTAGTTTTGGCCATTCCTGCTTCTTGTAGTAATGGTCTATTTAAAGTTCCAATACTTTTTATATAAACATAATCCTAGGAGTTATTTCTTTTATCTTCGGCAAACATTCCAGAAACTTGTATTAAAAGTTAAGCGATTTGCTAAATCAATGTTAAAATATGTGAAAAAGGCATTGTTTTGCACTATTTACATTCACCGGTTGCGCCAATTTTTTTAAGCACCGAAATACATTTATTCGATTGGCTTACTAGATCTATTTGGAGGACAAACACTGACGTCACAACGGAACATATAAACTCTTTTCTCGTGTTTATGTTTGCGAGTATGTTCTGATAGTGTTGAACACCTAAAGTTCGTTTAACGGGAATAAAAACTAAAAATATTGAGCCATTGCCAAATTACACAATCAAGTTGCTAAGAAAACTGCCTTTACATTTTTGTAGGATTCCCCGATTCCACTGGAAGCCATTTATGTGTTGGAGCTGTAACTAAAATGTATGATGGATTTGTTTATCCCATGCTTTATTGATGTTCTATAACTGTTGAGATTCTGATATACAGGGGAAACCAATAAGCCGGTTGGGATGGACTTAACAACAATCAATCTATCAAGGTTTACTTAAATATTATACCTAGTGAGTTAAACAGCTGTCAGAAATCCGATAGAGGAGTTGTATCTGACAAATCGCAGAATACTTCTGCGGATTCTTAAGTTAAATTACCAACGACTGTCACCAGGCATTTTTATTGGCTTCATTAGATGACACATAGAAGGGGACGACAACCATATAACGAAAGGATGTGTTTATTGGCTTTTTGACGCATGGTTTCTATTTTTTTCATTTAGGAGACAGTGGTTTGACTTAAACTCTGTCTGACATTCGAGTGGAATAATTAATTATGTGATTTATCCGACGGTTCATGATTCTGCACAAAAATAACCAAATTAATCATAAAATGACACTTTTCAAAATGTATGTCCGGTTGTTTCCCATTCATTCTTTGCCATTTGTCTCTATATGTTATATATATTTCGGTTTGAATAGGAAGAATTGATCGCCACTATTCTCTTGACTATTCCGTATTGTAAACTAGCATCGATTTTATATCTGCACAGATTTACCTCACTCTTTATTTGCTTCCAGTGTGTGCTCCCTTCAGGTTTGCCTTGGAAGAGCAAAAAGGAAATAAAATACTTTAATTATGTCGATTGTATGTATTAGTAGTACCGTTTTGTTGAACATAATAACACGGTCAAATTTCAAAATTTGAGACACATCTCGTTAGCTTATTAATTTCCAAATGACGTAGTCACACCTGCATATGTCGGAAAGTTTATTTTTTGTGCTATATCACTCATCAAACTCCGTATGATTCAAAGGTTTTAACTATAAATTAGTAATTACATATAACGGGTAATATGAAATATGTGGGGTCTGTCCACAATGTGCACGATACTATGCAACAGTATTGTGTATCATTTTACAGTTCGCTACACATGTACTGTTATATTTCCAGGGATGTTGAGTACCAACCAATGTATCATCTTATGCTCTCGATATGCTTATCAAGTTTGCTCTCAATTATCTTTGAAAATCTTAACTCGGGTTATAATGGGTAAGGTAGATTCTTCTGGAGAGAAGGAAATACCAATTTAGATTGAATGGAATATGTTTAATCTGCGCAAATAGATTCAGGCATAGGTTAAAAGTAAACCCAATTGTAAAGTGATGCTATAAAAAGACAGAAAATATTAAACCCTGTCAACTAACACTAATGACAAATTATGATTAATTAGACACAGGGGGGAGTTTCGTGAGAACCAACAGTTGCTTTAAAGTGCGCTGCTCTGTTGGCTATAACCATCATCCGAACACATGGTATCTCTCTATATAGACGCCTATAGAGAGACCATGCGACATAACGCTGTTTATTTGTATTCTAACCTAGTTTCATATGCTGGATTTCTATTGGCACATGCAGCTATACTCGCCGGGACTCCAGTCGTTTGGCCGTGTTCTATCGCACAACAGTCACGTGTAGTTGGTCGACACAGATAACACGATAAAGGTTTCTATAGTGCCAAGGTAAATACATCCATGTCTTAACTTTGGCTCGCGAAGATGACTATAACAGGTCTTTGAGAGAAAGGTGTAAATATTTTAGATACAAATGGTTTATATTCATTCACAAGGAGACAAGCAAATTGCGTGCTATAGCCTGGTCATATCAGAATACTAACAGAGTTACGTCATTGTTATATCCTCTACCCGTTTCCAAGTTGAACCCTAGTGAATACAATATTTGAAATGTTTTAGTCCAATATGTTTCTCTCTCCAAGCGTTTCTCTTTGGTTTCCTCTTCAAAAAGAAGAATTGTTGTTTTTTTCAATAGGCATAATTTCAAACTTATCTATAACCGAATGACCAGGAAGAGAGACATGTTAAGCTATTTGGCTGTTTAAGCTGTAACCTAATGGAGCTGAACTGGTTGTTGGGTCTATATCTTATTATATTATATTATATTATATTATATTACATTATATTATATTAATATAATTATATTACATAAAACGTGGATGAGTTTACTGGGCATTGAACTCAATGACTAGTGGCTGAACTATAAACAACTCAAAATACACCATTACTCGGATTATTACTCGTTTAAAGGCTGCTTATTTTAAAATCATATGCATCACATTTTGTTTTACAAATATGCATTAATTCATAAGACACATAGTCATATACACGTTGCGTCATAAACAAGCATGCTTTACAGTACTCTCTGGTCTTGTAGATAGTGGCCGAGTTGAGTCAAATGAAGGAACGGGAGCTGCATTATGTGTATATTTACTCTGGGCCTTATCAATCCTCATCGTCGTGTTTACTTTCCCGCTTTCACTCTGCCTCTGTATGAAGGTAAGTTCGTAGGGTATCTTATATTGGCTTTTGATGCAACTCAACGACAGGGGCCGGTTGCTCGAAGCGCTATTAAATGACGTCACACCATGTTGAAGGTCTATCTCTAATCTGCTTTTAGTGATTTAATCTGGTGTTAGCGACTCATACTCTTTCGAACAACTGGGCCCAGGTGTTGACCATATAAACTGATTTTAAATATTATTCGCTATAGTCGATGCCGCTGGTCAATGTTGTAGCGACAATGAGACATATTCCACTGTTACAAACTTCATTTTTAATCCAACAATTGATTTGCAATTTTTTTCTAGGGCCTACAGTTTTTTTCGACCAATCAAAAATAATACATGGAAATCAACTTTAGCGGTAACAACAATAGAAACGTGAGAATGCCAGTTTACAAATATATCTTAACTTTTAAGCGATGTTGTATCATGCTAAATATTTTTCTGTACTAAGAGGCTGTCTGGAGGAAGTTTCATGTTGCCCTTGTGGTCATTTGACGAAGGGGCAACAATTCGCGGTACGGTATCTTGTGATTATCCTGTTTTGTGATTGTCCTGTAAGGGCGGTTTATTCAGCCTAGCATAACGTCATATAAGTGTAATAACATTAAATACGGCGTTAAAACCAAATAAACACACAAACAAAACAGATAACTATATGGAATTTAATCAGATTTGTATGCGACACTATGAAGGTTTTGGCATTTCCGCGGGTATGTCGGCATGTTACACTTTATATTAGTCTATTCCGCTGTAACAAAGATTGACTAGTTATATTTCCTTCTTTCCGATTGCCATTTGACCCCGTTTATTCTCATTAAGAACCCTTTATTTCAATTCTAATATGCAGAACTATCTTACATTTGATACGAATACTTTTCGACACATTGTATGTAGCCAGCCCTACGGTATGATGACAAATATTCATCAGCCTTTTCCTTTTTATGTTTGTCTTTTGTACTCTGGGATGAATTGTTGAGAAGTTCAAATTCATTTAGTTACATGAAATACCAACGATATAGTGTATGTGTAGTGGAAAGATTGTGGCCTTTAGTGTATGGATACTGTAGTTGATATTGATGTATTTGTGCCTCTGCAAATATGTCAACTCTGCCTTTCTCTTCAGTTTGAGCCAATAGCTAAAATTGGAAATCGTTTGAACGTTTGTTTTGAAAATTGATCTCCCCGGCACATGGTTATCAACATGAATAGATTCGAACGTAATCCGTCCGTATTCGTCCATTGGACAACCTAAACACGTGACAGTTATTGTTTTCGTTTGAATACTGGCGAATATTGGCTCTAATTAGAGTGGACACAGAAGACGTGACTGTTTTTATCTTGTCGAACAACAGAAGCCACATCGTGTGATTTACTCATATTCCTGATGGTCGACAGACGGACTCGATCCTGTGAACAGTAGGCCTACATCGAAGTAGGATAATTAAGCGCATTCGCTAACCACTAAGACACGGTCGCAGGCCCGACTTGCCTGTGAAGAGCCCAGGCTATAATAATATCTTAATCTATATTTATAGTCTGTAAAAAAATATACAAAATATGTATTCTTTGGTTTGGTGAATTACTCACAAAACATCAGTAGCATGTTTTCTGAAGAAAGGTCACTACCCGAAATGTTACTCTTGTTTATATTCGCCCGTTCTTCTTCATTAAGGTTGTTCAGGAATATGAGCGTGCTGTCATCTTCCGGTTAGGGGGATTGACATCCGGTGGACCACGTGGACCAGGTATAGCACTCTTTTTTCATTTTGTTGTTTTAGATAAATTAGCTGTGGAATTTTCATAAGTCATTCGTATTTTTCTCAATTTATTTTGCCTTAGTTTTATAATCATATCGAAGGTCTACAATCGACATCTTCTGTTCAGATACCGGCTGTAAGTTTTATAGTTTTGTCAAGAACAAATGTAGTTATAAACAATCACTTCTCCTATAAGAAATCTCCTCCTCACTTGAAAATGGAAAATAGACTCGAAAAGAATCCGTCCGTATTCGTCCATTGGACAACCTGAACACGTGACAGTTATTGTTTTTCTTTTGAATCCTGTCGAATATTGGCTCTTATTAGAGTGGACACAGAAGAGGTGACTGTTTTTCTTTTGTCGAACAACAGGGACCACGTGCGATTTACTCATATATCCAAAGACAAAGTCCAGCATCGACAAGACTTCGCTTCGCGCTCTCGATGGTCGTTCCATGTTTAAACATCTAGCGCGGTGTTTTATGGGTAATTTACATGGCCGCTATTGTAAACATCAAGCGAAAACTTGTTAATGCTGGACTTCACAATAGGCACATGAAGCTTAAATAAATATGATGTATTATTTAGACAGACTGCTCAATATCAAGAGATCCGCGACTAGCTTAGCGAAGTGGTTAACTTGTTTGAGTTTGACGAAGTAAATGGCAATATTATATTATATTATTGCCGTACATATTAACTCAAATAGATCAAGAGATGATAAATTTATACTAGCAACAGCGCATTATTTGAGGACACATATAGGACATTTCAAAGTAGATAAGTGGGAGTAGGTATGATTACAAACTAAGTAGGAGATTTGGAATTATACAGTGCACAATATATACACCAACATACATAAAACTACACAAATCTGTATATAAAACATGTGTCATGTTAATATAATCTGCCTGAGCTTAGAATGAAATCTGATAAAACTTTTAAAAAACGTTTGGCCTTTGTAGAAGGTGGATTTAAAATATTATCAAGGGACATACGATAGATAGGCCTACCTAAATGCTGAATTTTTTAAAACATATTTTGACGTAGAGCATTATGTCTTTGACAATGTAGTAAAAGGTGGTCACCAGCATCGGGTAAATTACAGGTGTCACATCTACCATCATAGTGGTGATTAATTCAGAATAAGTATGAGTTTACAGTGAAATGATTGGATAGGAGTTGATAAATTAACGATTTAAAATCTTCTTTTATTTAGAACAAAAGGTTTAAATGAAATGTAAATGGAGTTTACTTTTTGTCCATCTGTTTTAAATTGTGCGCCAAATATTTTGTGTTATTTGCATGTTTTTGTTAGTAATATATCTAAGTGACCAAATGCATTGAACAAATAGCTGATACTTTTTTTTTCTTTTCTAGGGTTATTCTTTATTGTGCCTTTCATAGATTCTTGTACAAAAGTCGACATGCGGACTATTTCATTTGATGTTCCTCCTCAAGAGGTAACGTGTATTATTGTGTAATTAGCAGAATGTAGAGGGCTAAGAGCCCCCTCTCAATCCGTGGTGAAGGTAGGAAATTGTACCGCCGCTATCGCCGGCCTCTCAAAACATATATTTGATTTTTGTCTGATTTTTATTAGGTACACTAAACACAATGACGAGTATTTTACCTATCTGAAATATTTCTTTTCTGGCGGTTTTCACCTTTATCTTTGCAATGGGAGATAACTTTAACGTCTCAACTCTGGTGAAAAATTCAAATACAACTTTATTTAAACCTCAAAAAAGAAAGTAGGAGTTAGATTATTGTGTCTATAGTAACCAAGAAAAAAACAACAGAAAGGCGGGCGATAGCGGTGGAGCAATTTCTAACCTCCACCACGGGTTGAGATAGGCTAAGATGAAGGAATTAACCCTATGCATTCTATTTTTCTGTATTAACTTAATCTTTTAATGCTTATGTCTTTTGTGGACCCCAAAACTTTTGAATCAAGTGCTGTTGAAAATATTTAAGCACATGCTAACATTGGATGTATTTATTTTCTTACAAGTAATCTGCTACTGCATGTGTGTAATACTTGTGGGGATTGTGATGGTATTACTTTCAAATATATAGCCAACATGTTTTCAATTAGCTTTGTTTGTTTGCTTGAGGTTTAACGTCGTACTCAAGGGTATTTCACTTATATGACGACGGATTGTCCTCTCCATACTTTGCCTTGCTTAATTACGGTTTAAACCCGCGAGGAATAGTACACGCACGCGCTAACAACTAAGCAACGACCACCGGCTTTTTGAAATAGGAACTTGAAACTGAGTTCTGACAGATATTAGAGCTTACAAAAGTTCTACACGAAATCTAATTCACTATGTTCTCTAAAGTTGTTTTGAATATTGTATTATTAAGCCTACAATGAATCAGTCTACACAGATTACAACATTGCTATGGTTACGGCTATTTTGTTTATTTGTTTTCCCAGGTGTTAACCAACGACTCAGTGACGGTAGTCGTTGACGCGGTTGTCTATTATCGAATAGTTGACCCCATCAGTTCAATAACTAACATCATCAATGTCAACAGAGCCTCACAACTTCTCGCTCAGACTACCCTTAGGAACATCCTGGGTACCAGGACCCTGGCTGATATACTCTCGGAAAGAGAGGCTATTAGTTCGGCCATGAAGGTAAGTCTCAAAATAGGCACGTGCGATATGTAAGACAACACGTGAATTCTTAGTTCTGGGTTAGGGTTAATGCTTAACATAGCCCTAATACTAACCCCAAATCTAACAATAAGCATAACTCTAAACCTAACCCTAAACTTACCCTGAACCAAGCCTTAAATGACGTCTTAACTTCCCCATTGTCTTGTGGCCATGTTATATGTCAGGTATCAACGCCATAACGGCAAGCCCTAATTTTGTGGAAGGAACGTAGGGGCTGCTCTGCACTGCATTCCATCCAGTCTTAAAATAAATCCTTATAGGCAGCTCCCAGTCTCAAAATCGTGTTCATAGGTGCCTGGTGTCATAAGGTCTTGGTAACAGTCATTTCTGATAATTTGTCGTCGGTATTTCACATCAACGAGTCTTCGATATCCAGCTAAAACGCTTTCCATTTCAAATACTTCGCCACTTTCCATCGTTATAATGCGCATGCGCAAACACAAAACGGGGACAATTTTGAAATCAAAATTTTATTCATCGGACCCAAAGGGCAGTATAACAAGTGAAATACTGACGATAATTTATCTCAAATGACTGTTACCGAGAGCATATGCTACCAGGTACCTGATAAAATGTTGAGCTGCTTAGAAGGATTTATTTTAAAACTGGATCGAATGCAGTGCAGCCCAGCTCCTACGTTCCTTCCACACAATTTGGGCTTGCCGTTATGGCGGTGAAAACCGACATATAACATGGCCAAAAGAAAATGGGGGAAGGTAAGACGTCATTTAAGGCTACCCTGAACCTAACTCTAACAATAGCCCTCAAAATTACGCTTAAATTGACGTCCTATGTTACATGACTGACGGGTGTACCAACAAATACTTTTTTTCAAATCACAAAATACATTTATACGGTATTTTTTATATGAAGAAGTTCTCAGATATTTTTTTATAGCCACAAGTTCAAACCTGCAGATAACAAACAACACGCGACGGACAGGACATATTGTATAAATTGATATTTTGTCTTTGTTCTCATTATTTTTCATTTATCTATTTACAGGAGAGTTTAGACAATGCCACTGGTCAGTGGGGAGTGATGGTAGAACGGATAGAACTGTGAGTAACATTTATCTGATATTCTCTGTCTATATTTCAATGAACTTAAGAGATTGGGGACGGTCTACATCAGATCAAATTTCACCGTTTTTTCTCACTAGCGTCCCCCAGTCTTCAATTGGTTACACTAGACCCCCGGGTGTTGGGTGGTTGCCAATGGGCTTTGATGTGTTGCTGGTAACACCATTTTTTGTCGTTTTAACGGGATATCCGGGAAGGGAAACTCTTCTAAGGGTGACGTTCCTTTGGGCAGATAAGGCAAAGAGAGGGGGCAAGTTATATGGAGCAATTTTCCGGGGACATGTTGAGATGCCTTTAAGAGGCATCTAAGAGGAGTGGATGTCTGGAGTAGCGAGGGGTGGGTGGGGATGTTTACATTTAGTGTCATCCACTGAATAATACCGTGTAAGCGGCAAGCAAAGGTTGAAATGTGAAATGTACATAAAGTGTGATACTATGGTGGTTTTTATTAATTTAACTTTATCATTTCTTATTGGTTGACAGAAAAGACGTTAGACTTCCGTTTGAGCTACAGAGGGCAATGGCCGCCGAGGCAGAAGCTTCGAGAGAGGCTCGGGCGAAGGTAATTTAGGAACTACCATTTTTTATTGACAAAATAGGACTGCCGAGATGAGAGCGACGTCTGGATCAAGATGAACAAAAGCACGTGCATGGCTCTCTTTTTGCAATGTTGGCGTATTCAACCCTTGCCTTGCTTGTCAAAGGAGAATGATGCATATGTGCACACAATAGGCATGTTAGATAAAATCTGGAATAATTTGGTTTGGTTGGGGTTCATACCAAACTTACCAGCCCTTAACCCCAAAATAATACGAATTTTTATTCCAAGCTTAACTCTGACGCTGAACTGAACTTAGTCCTACCCATATCACAGCTACCACTAACGATGCATCATGTTTGACATGACTGTCATACAAACATTCCAAACCGCTGCTACCGTTAAGCCGCTATAGGCAATGCTCGTTACTAAACCTGGCTACCTGCATTTGTTGATCTTCTCGGAGACACGGATTCCACATTATCCCAACTGGTCTGATGTTAGTTAACTCACTTCTGAAAACTCACTTGTGCGGAAGGGTTCCAGGTGCTACTTATGACATCTATGGGGTGCTCGGGGAACACTTTATTACAAATACTTTTAACAACATCAATACATTCTAACACAGAATCGATTCTACTTCCTACGTCGACATATTGACTCTTAGATACAGCCGGGCCATCTTGTTTTGCACTTTTTTGTGTACCTATCTATGGCACACGTCGCCACAACTATTGGCGGAAATTAATGTGCGATGGCCTGGCATGGCGTACGAGAGTTGTCTTAGTCTCTTCCATTATAGAAACTCTCACGAGAATACGATTGAACATTTATACAAAAACCGTTCAATTGATAAGACTGTTCTCCGGACATTGACTAATTGCAGTCTCCTAATGTCAAAAAGAGTACGTTGCAGGAGGTCATCTGGTGTCATAACGGTCGGGATGCATGACCGTTCATTTAAATCACAATGGATAAATGTGTTTTACGTCATTGCATGTATTGACTTACCTCCCTTTACACTTTTCCGAGACTCCTATTGGCTCGTTGGTTTGATTCTGGATTCTGTTGGATCCTGGTCGTTTTTTTAAACGTATTGTATACATTTTATATCAGGTTCTTGCAGCGGAAGGAGAGCACAATGCATCGCGTGCTCTGAAAGAAGCAGCTGACGTCATTACGGAATCACCAACCGCACTGCAGCTCCGATATCTTCAGACTTTGAACGCCATCTCAGCGGAGAAGAACTCTACCATTATATTCCCAGTGCCGATCGATTTCGTCCAGAGTTTTATGAGAAGGTAGACATCCGTGAAGAAGAGCAGACATCCCTCAAGGGGTGTAGACATCCGTAAAGAGGATGATGCATGTGCACACAGTGGAAGGACCCCGTAAAGCATTGTGCAGGACAACTTTGAGTGTTTCGCTTTAAAAAAAAAATCATTTTTCGATTTTGAGTGTTTTAGCGTATGTCATTTTCCGTAGTTTGCCTTCGGTCTGTGTTGAACTGTTGATACTGAGAACAAGGGTCCGGTTGTTCAAAATGTATATTAACTTTAGAACCTTTTGTGTTACCAAGACACGTCGCATTCGATTTTCTTTGTGAGGTTAAGAAATTGATAACTCAGCCTCTATGTACATGTACTTAATATAGAGGATATTACACAGTTCATTTTTCATCCCATAAATATAGCACGAGTGACTGGTGAAAACGATAACTCACGGGACGCGAAACGTACAATAGGTTATCCTATCAACCTTTCACAAGAGGAATATTATGGCATTACAACTGCACTGTGTAATATCCTATCTATTATTTATATAAAAAATAAATTCGTAAATCAGATCTGTTATATTAAATTTTCTATGACAATTTCAAACCTGATGAGTTCGGAACAAGACGACGCAATTCTAAATGTGACTGTGGAATGGACGGATATTATTCCAAAAGACAAATGACGTAGCCATTATGTTGTGTGGCTAAATATGTAACGTCATAATAGAAGCAAAGTTATTTGACGCGAACAATTCGAAGTAAATAATCCAAAGTGTTACTTAACGGCAGAGTCCCTTTTGTGGTATTTTACCGACATATAAATAATAGGAATCATTATTTTAACCTTGGTCTCGTTTACCATTGTTAACAATGATTAATTCTGGACGTCGAACAGTTTTAAAATGCAATAAATACGCCTATAAATTCTAGACGTATCAATTACCAACTGTTTGTTTTTCTTTTTGAAGTTTCAAAATTAAGTCGAAATATCGATATGCTTAATAACCGCTACCAGAAGTAGGATGGATTTAGGGGTTGCCATTTATCCCTTGCCTCATCCCCCCTGCCCCCCTTTGGTAAATGCCTGAATATAATTGATTATTAGTTGATTTATTTCATTAATAGACTGATAACGTCTTAGACGGTTATGTCTTTGCCACAAGATAACATTAGATTTGCATGGCAAGACATAACAAAAGCACCATCGCAAATAGCAAAGTAATAGATCAAGGTATGTTCCTTACCAAAATCGGTAGTTCAGTGCAACGCCACCAAATATGTCCTATGGCTTACACTGCATTTACCAATCTACTACTAGTGTGTTTATTTTACTTAACACAACATAGGTAGATTCTAACCCTAAAATTGAGTACGAGACCAATTTCCAGTCTATGTAAACTGTAAACCTTACAAAACCTTTCAATAACATAACAATTTATTTATGGATATACAACTTACGGGTTTATCGACGAGCAACGTTTCGCTGCAGATTCTAGCTCCGTTTTCAAGCTAATTACTATAATACATGGGTGATGCCTATATATACAAATAAGAGCACTACTAGAGTGACAAAAACAACGATTGATTGGGTTGAGAGGATTAATATGCACAGAATGGTTGCAGTGGTAAACAAATACATGCTATTTAATAACAAACACAAATGAGTGCACCACAGGTGAGAAAACAATGACAACCAGCTTGAAATGATAAATATACATATTCAGCTTGCAGTTTAACAAATGCATGGTTATTATAATACTGCTCAGTCACACTGTAAAATAAAGAAATAAATAAATTAAAATAAACATAAGCAGAGGCATGTTAATTATGCAGGTGTGCAGACAAAGTACTACGGTTAGTAAACACTGTGTGTATATGGGTCAGGTAACAATGGCTAAGGGTAGGGGTGTAGGTGTAGGGGGGACGGGGGAGGCGGGGGGATAACGAGAAACTCATTCTATTAAATCATCATATGCAGAGGATATGCAGAAGCCCATGTCTCTGTTCAATTCAGGTTTTGATCGACGAATTTGGATGGCTTCCA
>JAQQZZ010144013.1:0-12964 GCA_030265115.1 Mopalia vespertina | reverse complement strand
TCATGTTTAACAAACACTATATAAATCAGTTCAATGTAATAGTGGTTTTGGGGCATGCGTCAACCTGACATACGAACAATATAAAAAAGGTATGAAAAATATTTCATACTAAAATTTCTCTATATGAGAAAGCGAAAAGAATAACGAAGAGGCAGAAAGAAAGCAGCTGATAAGAGCTTAACCCGTTAAAGTATTTAAAACAGTAAACAAAAGTAATCATTCTGATTTATCAGGCCAACCGATTTATGGCTTCTCTCCAACTAAAGCTTGGTGTGAATCCTGAAGATAGTGACAATTGCAGGGCTTATGAAGTGAGTTTCTATCACTATCGATATCATATTTACCTATCTTAGCTATAAATTCTACCTCACGTTTCTTTTGGCCCTGAGTGAAAGATTGTATTGCATAGATAACAATTTAAACAAATGTCACTTCTGTTTGAGAAATAAAATTGTTTCCTCGTTGGTGTAGTCTGACACAAAGTGAGAAATTCTTATATCGTATATTCATAGATGCAAAAACCAGACGTGGCTGTCATGTTTAACAAACACTATATAAATCAGTTCAATGTAATAGTGGTTTTGGGGCATGCGTCAACCTGACATACGAACGATATAAAAAAGGTATGAAAAATATTTCATACTAAAATTTCTCTATATGAGAAAGCGAAAAGAATAACTGTAAAATAAGACTTATTAAAGATTCAAGCCAGGTAAATGTAATATTTTCGAATTGTCACCATGTTTCCCAGTTGCCTTTTCACTTCTGTTTAATTTCAGAGATAAACCTGACATTGTCAATCGGAAGTTGTCTGAGAGACGATGGTGATGATCAGGCCGGACAAGTGTTAATGACAGACGACTTGTTTTCTATTTGACACCTGTTAATCCTTATACAAGCTGAGAGACATGGTTAAGAGCTGTTAACTTCTTCCCGGCGCCTCGGTCTCTATTTACCGCCGTTTAGCCGTCCAGTATGTCAGTACACAGCCTTGCTGAGAAAAGAGTTGTCAGTTTCTTCTTGGCGCCCACTGATTGTCACTGCTAATCGCTTCACAGATAAACACAAATCTGCGGACTTCAAACTGTTGCCGTTTGAAGGGGATTAGGTAGGGCTCAGGGTTGGTTTGTTTTTTGTTGTCGTTTTTTGGGGGTTTTTTTTGTTGTTATTGTTAAAGTGTGCTGCACACGTAAGCCTTAATTCTACCAGTTACCTGTAAGAAAGACCAACCTGTGAGAAATTAATGCATAATTTAAAATCATATTAAAATTTATGTAAGAAAGTTTTTACGGCACAGACAATAGCTTTATGTATCGTCCAGAACTACATTTGGTATCCCAAAAGGTAGCGCTTGGGCCTGTAAATCCTTTGTTTGTATTATGGAAACTTTTCTGCTGTTGTTTTTCCGGGTAAATTGGGCTAGAAACAGAATCGTCACACAATAAACCTCAAATCATTCCCAATTTAACGTAGAATAGAAAATGAAGAAGAAGCATTTTAAGCGGAAGGCTATACGTGGCAGATGTAGCCTACATTAGTTAGCCGTATCAATCAGTTCATTCAAACTTTCATCTTTTATCATTAATAATGAAGTATAGTCACTTGATAGAGATGTCACTTGTATAACTACATGCGGCCTAATCTCACTTTAAATCTCACGTCATTACCGTAGAGTAAAAATCTAAATGACAGCGAAAATGATTTGATGCCTATTTTAGAATGTTCGTATCCAGTACCAAAAGTGACGTGTCTGTATAAATGTCTTCTTGTACGAATGTTAAATTGTAAAAGTCAATAATAAAATCTGTTCATTGCTTTCTACTTGTTATGATTATTATTATTATTAATCATTAAACCAATGTGTTTAAAACCTGATAGGCCCCTATATAGAATCTCCATAAAATTGTGGTGTGGCAGTTAGATCTAACAGCCTGTAAAAGCGTTCCGTGAAGTCATGCATTCTGATGTTACATAGAGTTCACAGTCTCTTGAAACCACACTGAAGTCCGATACATCTACACTGTCAGTGGCTGTATAGATTGTGGGAAGTGGTTTTACGGTTGGTCATCTAGACGCCGTTGGGTGACGGTCGTATGCTGACAACCCAATACATGATATATAAGTTATTTAAGATCTATAGAGTCGATTAGATTGACAATTACTCACAAATTCGAGTCATTTGATGCGCCAAACAAATTTACACCACTCTTACATTTACAATATTCTGACAATGATCTGATGATCCATTAATTAGTAGGATTTCAATTCTTTCTTCTCTTCATACAGGTATTCTGCAGTCATTTGGACGAACCTCGGTTGATCTGACAGTGACACGGGATCTAGGAGTTTGTCTCTCTGTTCATCATTACACATAATCTATTTTAGAAAGTGTATTAAGTTTTAAAGGAGACAAACTGTCAACCCATCCCAAACAATCAGTGTTCGGATAACGTCTGGCTAAAGTCTACCTGAACAATAAACCATATATCGTAGAGAATAAAAATTCCTCCCGTTAAACAATGAGATATTCTTTGCGTTGAAATAGCGAACTTCAACCGTGTTTAACGTATATCACTAAGTGAATTTCACCTGTGAATGTATCTTTTTCTTATGTCCCAACGACAGCTGTTAGAGACTGGCCCAATCGTTTATTTCCTATTTTCACTTATATATGTCCAGCAACATATTCTCACAATAATTCGTCGTTTTTTTCTTCAGCAATGACGAATTGCATATATTGAAAGAGGACATATTGAATAGAAGGGTGATGTAATTTACCTGTCGGAGAGATCAAAGGATTTTGCCGAGTCTGGGAAATAACAGGTGATATAGCAAATCTTGTGAAGGATTTAAAGTGGCTTGTTACCAGACATAGGTCACATGCTAGACACGGCAAACTTTTAACCTCAACAAATTCTAGGTGTGAGTTTCGTGAAATTAGAAGCCGGTCGTAATGCAGGGCGGGCATGGGTTAACTAGGCCGCTTGCCCCCCTGTCATCTACGATTTTTATTGCCGTTTCCAAACAGCTTTGGTCTCCGTGATGTGTTATCCCACGTAACTGGCACGTTTCTTTTAACCCCTCTTTGAGTCTAAGCATGTTGAATACAATTTTATTTAAGTCCCTGTGAGAAGGAATAAGTCACCTCAATCACTTAAAGAGATCGACCAATCTATGTAATAATCCGACAATCGCCCAAGTCACATATCAGTGATTTCATCTGTGAACTAGAGGACCAGCCTGACCCAATAAACCAATACACCAGGCGATCAGCTATATCAGTGGCATTTACAACTTGAAAACTCACTTGAAAACGACCTCTGACATGAGATTAAAACGTTGTGACCAAATTAACGAATTCTTGTTTATCCATATCAATTTCTTATTTGTTTAAGGTAAGTTAACATATCAAACAGTTTGGTCAGTCAGTAATTTAACAGATAACTAAATTATCAAACCAGAAGATTACCTAACACTGACCAATCAATCAATCAGCCGACATACCAGTCATTCAACATATGAACAAGTCAATCAATCCATGCACTAACCAGTCAGTCAACCACTAATCAATCAATCAATCAATCAATCCACTAACCCGTCAGTCAACCACTAATCAATCAATCAACCAACCAGTCAATCAATCAATCAATCAATCCACTTACCAGTCAGCCAACCACTAATCAATCAATCAATCAATCAATCCACTAACCAATCAGTCAACCACTAATCAATCAATCAATCAGTCAATCAATCAATCCACTAACCAGTCAGTCAACCACTAATCAATCATTCAATCAATCTATCCACTAACCAATCAGTCAACCACTAATCAATCAATCCACTAACCAGTCAGTCAACCACTAATCAATCAATCAATCAATCAATCCACTAACCAATCAGTCAACCACTAATCAATCAATCCACTAACCAATCAGTCCACCACTAATCAATCAATCAATCAATTAATCCACTAACCAATCAGTCAATCACTAACTAATCAGTCAACCTGCCAGCCAATCATTCAACCTGCCAGCCAGTCAAATCAGCCCATCGAACGGTCGATCAATCAATCAGTCAACCATCCATTTAACCGATCGATCGATCATAGAACTAATTGGTCAAATTAATTCATTCTCAAGTAAAGCGATAAGAACTTCTGACGTTTATAACCAAACACTGTCGATAAAATGGCTCCTTGTCATTAGAGTAGCCTATGAGTGCGACGTTAGAGACTGAGCAAACCCCATATAACCAAGCCGCCACACACATATTCATTCGATGGCGCACTGCTTCTGAGAAATGCCATTGAGTACGGTGTTAAACTCCAATCAAACAACCCACAATACGCAACAGCCTCGTGATAGACATGTCACTTAGGATATGTGGTGATATATACCTGTAATTAGGAAGTCTACCTGTACTCGCTAGGTCGTCAGAAGTTAAACTTACAGATCGTTAGCACCAGGCATGTTTAGTTTATAAGATCAATGGCTGTTCTGTCAAACTATACATAAAGTTTATTGCAGGCATTACAATATGTTTATGTGGAAGATGTCGTAGACTGTAGTTAACAGGTCAAAGTGGGTAATTATCATACTATAATCATTTAGATGTAAAACTGAACTCCCGCCACCACTGAATAGAACAGGAATTTGAGAGCCAGACTGAATAGTCCTTTACAGCTACTAATTACAGAGTATATGTGGCCTCCCGCGTAGATTAAAACCCCTGTCAATCTTCACGTTCTTTAAGTCTTACTAACATGATACTCACTCATCCCGTCCATACAAATCTTTGATTTATGGCATAATAGATAATTCACCCGCTTTGCAGTTCTTTTTTTAAACACAGTCTAAAAGTCATGTCACATAGTAAGAAAATGTCACAGTGTGAAATGTTACACAAATACGAACCAGTCTCGAGAAAATAATCAGGCATATTTGTAGCAATTTTAAGTGATATCATTTACAAAGAAAAATATAGTCACATAGGGATTTTCTTATTTATACGCCAATCATTTTTTACAGTTAAATATACAAAACCTGGTTTGGAAAATATAACAATAATCCCATGTATCTGTTGTCAACACGGTAAGTAGAAAACAGATACACTGATTTACTTAAAATTTGAAATGTATATCTTAATATTGTTGCATCAACCTATTGCCCTTTACCGTAGTGGTTTGTATCTTAGCTCAACCTATTGCCCTTTACCGTAGTGTTTTGTACCTTAGCTCAACCTATTGCCAGTTATCGTAGTGTTTTGTACCTTACCTCAACCTATTGCCCTTTACCGTAGTGGTTTGTACCTTAGCTCAACCTATTGCCCTTTACCGTAGTGTTTTGTACCTTAGCTCAACCTATTGCCCTTTACCGTAGTGGTTTGTACCTTAGCTCAACCTATTGCCCTTTACCGTAGTGTTTTGTACCATAGCTCAACCTATTGCCCTTTACCGTAGTGGTTTGTACCTTAGCTCGACCTATTGCCCTTTACCGTAGTGTTTTGTACCTTAGCTCAACCTATTTCCCGTTACCGTAGTGTTTTTTTTACCTTAGCTCAATGTTTTGTCCTTTGCCGTAGCGTTGTGTCCCTTAGCTAAGTTTTTTGTCCTTTACTGTAGCATTTTGCCCCGTAGCTCAGCTTTTGTCCTTTACCGTAGCATCTTGCCCCGTAGCTCAGCTTTTGTCCTTTATCGTAGCATTTTGCCCTGTAGCTCAGCTTTTGTCCTTTACCGTAGCATTTTGCCCCGTAGCTCAGCTTTTGTCCTTTACCGTAGCGTTTTGCCCCGTAGCTCAGCTGTTGTCCTTTACCGTAGCGTTTTGCCCCGTCGCCAGCTTTCGTCCTTTACCGTAGCGTTTTACCCTGTAGCTCAGCTTTTGTCCTTTACCTAGGCGTTTGGCCCCGTAGTTCAGCGTTTTGTCCCTTATCGTAGCGATTTGCTCTTTACCGTAGCGATTTGCAATTTAGCTCAGCGTTTTGCGCTCCTTAGTCCAGCGTTTGGCCCAGTTCTCAGTTAAAGTGCAATATAACATGAACAACTAGCTTTTACAAAATACGAATTTAACACCCGTGTTGATCTCGATCTCTGTCAGTATGCGGCAATAATAGAATTACCTTACCCGCATAAATTTCAAAAATTTACATTCAACAAAACAAACACGTTTAATGAAAACAAATTTGACACCACTTTAAATAAGTTAGCACCTTTCTTGTGACATAAAACTTTGTTCTGCACGCACGCAAATAGAGGGTGTCTTATATACCTAGAGAGATGGACCCATTGTTCCCTTTTCTAGCCTCAAACAAAGCCTAATTTTGTCACAATTTGATAGCATTAATCCACCCATCAACAGCCTGTATTTCTCCGCATGAAACAAAAGAATAGCTCTGATTGTGAAAGTGTCATTTTCCTTCCAGCGAATTTAATACACAAGGCTGCAGTGTTTAACTCTTTGTCTGAAAATTTAAAAGTGATTTTAAATGTAAGGAGGACAAGCTCTATTGGTTAATTTTATATACGCTATCTACATATTACATAAACTATTCATCAAACTACACCGTAAACACCGCACAAAGGAAGGACCCTTCGCGGCGTAGACACCTTCACAAAGGGAGGACCCTTCACATAACATACTTCTTTCAAATCAAGTATAGGAGGTATTATAGTAAGCATGACTGATTTATTGGCATATAGAAGACAAAAGCTTTCGCGAACAGAAAAATCAGATAACGTTATAATAGAACAGCAACATACATGGTACGACTATAGTACAAGTTAAACTAGCTATTGTCGACGTCTCTAAAGAAATGAAACTCACAAGGGCAGACCTGCTCTTGTACAAGTGTCATATATGGGCAAGTGAATGTTACGATACAATACAAGTGTCAAATATTACAATTTACATTTAGGATATGTTACAGTGTTCTTCCATTAATAACGATCCCCCTTCTCTATGAACAGGGTACAAGTCCGTCGCCAAATGACCAAATGCATTCGTCAAGGTTCAGTTTACAGACCAATTTATTATGATATACCGGTATTTGATATTCCATTACCCCATTACGTATGGCACAGGTTGTTGATTTCTTTAGACTATGAACCACTAATATGTTTTCATGAGCCTGAGTGGCTGAGTGCAGTGTTTTAACAGTTATTTTTCCTCATTAATTTACCAAAAAGGCAATCACTTCCCTTTCTTTGGTTGAGTTAGTGTGCCTATTTTAAAATACTGTGCACATCTGGGCCATGAAAGTGGAAGTCTAAAAGGGATCTTCAGTAAAAAAAAAAGGGATCTTCAGTAAAATCAAATGTTGTGTAGAATATTTACTTTTAATGTTGTTATATTTACTGTTGCTTTTCAATAAATTGGAATACAATCAAATAGCATACAAGATATTTACAGCTTCCAAATATTTACATTACTGTAGAACATGAGAATCATTGCTTCTTGTTACAGTAGAACATGGGGATCATGGCTTCTTGTTACTGTAGAACATGGGGATCGTTGCTTCTTGTTGCTGTAGAACATGGGGATCATGGCTTGTTGTTACTGTAAAACATGAGGATCATTGCCTCTTGTTACTGTAGAACATGGGAATCATTGTTGCTTGTTACTGTAGAACATGGGAATCATTGCTTCTTGTTACAGTAGGACATGGGAATCATTGCTTCTTGTTACTGTACAACATGGGAATCATTCCTTCTTGTTACAGTAGGACATGGGAATCATTGCTTGTTGTTATTGTACAACATGGGAATCATTGCTTCTTGTTACAGTAGGACATGGGAATCATTGCTTCGTGTTACTGTACAACATGGGAATCATTCCTTCTTGTTACAGTAGGACATGGGAATCATTGCTTGTTGTTACTGTACAACATGGGAATCATTCCTTCTTGTTACTGTAGAACATGGAAATCATTGCTTGTTGTTATTGTACAACATGGATCATTCCTTCTTATTACTGTACAACATGGGGATCATTGCCTCTTGTTACTGTAGAACATTGGAATAATTGCTTCCTGTTACTGTAGAACATGGGAATCATTGCTTCTTGTTGCTGTACAACATGGGAGTCATTGCTTCTTGTTACTGTAGAACATGCGAATCATTGCTGCTTGTTACTGTAGAACATGGGAATCATTCCTTCTTGTTACAGTAGGACATGGGAATCATTGCTTGTTGTTATTGTAGAACATGGGAATCATTGCTTCTTGTTACTGTAGAACATGGGAATCATTGCTTGTTGTTATTGTACAACATGGGAATCATTGCTTCTTGTTACTGTAGAACATGTGAATCATTGCTGCTTGTTACTGTAGAACATGGGAATCATTGCTTGTTGTTATTGTACAACATGGGAATCATTCCTTCTTGTTACTGTAGAACATGGGAATCATTGCTTCTTGTTACTGTAGAACATGGGAATCATTGCTTATTGTTACTGAAGGACATGGGAATCATTGCTTGTTGTTATTGTACAACATGGGAATCATTGCTTCTTGTTACAGTAGAACATGGGAATCATGGCTTCTTGTTACTGTAGGACATGGGAATCATTGCTTCTTGTTACTGTAGAACAATGGAATCATTGCATCTTGTAACTGTAGAACATGGGAATCATTGCTTGTTGTTATTGTACAACATGGGAATCATTGCATCTTGTTACTGTAGAACATGGGAATCATTGCTTCTTGTTACTGTAGAACATGGGAATCATTGCTTCTTGTTACTGTAGAACATGGGAAACATTGCTTCTTGTAACTGTAGAACATGGGAACTATTGCTTCTTGTTACTGTAGAACATTGGACTCATTGCTTCTTGTTACTGTAGAATTATGGGGATCAATTTGTCTTATTCCTGTGTAACATGAGACCATTGTTCCTTGTTACTTTAGAGGGGCCACTTAATCATGGTTCTGTGGTATGCGTGTCGTACTGCTGGTCATTCAACGTGCCGCTTACTTGTTCAAGTCTCCCACGGCAGCTCAGGGGGAAATTTAATTCATACCACCTTACCACTTTATTCCTAAATGGAAGTCAAAGTATTCCCGACCGATGGGCACAAGAAACCATGTGAACAACAGAAGTTTAAGTGATTACAAAGGCCAATCTTTAAGGAATAATCTCGATGTTTTTGTGTGACCTTGACCTTCGTAGGCCGTACTCGTCAATGAATTCTAAAAGAGAGAGAAAAAAAAACGAAAAATAAACCCCAACTGTATTACTCATTCATTTATCATCATCAGATCTAAAGTTCATGAAACTCAACAAAATGTTCTTTAAATACACCCTCAGCTTTACAATGTATTATAACGCTGTGTGAAAATATACAGTCTATCCTAAGGTTCTTAAACAAATGTTATTCTTAACTCGATTTGCTGATTTACCTCGACGGTTTAAGGAAAAGGAAATTAAATGTCAGCAACAAATTTCTAAGACATACGATTTACTTATGGTCGTTTGATGCAACTGGGATTTTTTTTGCACACTATATTGCTATGGTAACAATTTACAATGATTATACATTATATTGGTAAGTGTTTCGCGCATAATTGTATAGCGGATGTTATAAGTGTTCCCAAACTGGATAATATCCATTGTGTCTTTTGCTGGTAAAAACCACCTGGCCAGATTCACAAGAATCTACAAATCTATCCTGTCTAGATCGTATGCTAATCAGTCAGGCACGTGAATAACGTCTGGAAAGAATCTAATTAATTAGTCGGTGATTAGGAGACTTCAATTAACAAAGTAATAAACTTATTATCGTGTACATGTTTAATTTGAGTGGCTTTGAAATAGAGCATCTAGACGTATAGTCCTGGGCTATGTCACATGTCTACCCACGTCCCATTAAAAAAAATAAAAAGCCAAAAACTGCAGTTAAGAATAGAACATTCTAAGACGGAAAATAGAAACCGTACGAAATCAAACAAAAAAGCTAGAGGAAGTACTTGACTCATTTCTGTCTTGATTGACATAATAACAGTTATGTCAAAGTACATAATGACATTCCAGTACATGAGCAATAACGCGGAAACATATACGTTCGTAATAACAAGTTTCCGGAGTTCATGAAACTAACATATTTTGTTTACAGGTATGCCCGTTAAAAAGGGAGCAATATCAACGATTAAAATTCGTATGGCAAGACCAGATGTAGGCGACTAGACGACCATTGACATGCCGGCTGCCAAACGAGGCGTGTAACGTGGTCTATCGCTGTATAAGGGCGTTACAAGGAATTATAGACGAGGACAAAAAGCTCCCGAAATTGCCGTTGAGTAAAATTGAGGTAAACCAGTGAAGCGTCAAACCCCTTGCACAGGTGTGCTCTCATAGTGACACATCAGCCAGAGAAATGTACAAGCTCTCCTGACAAGCAAATGACATGGATCCTGACACTAGTCATTTAACAGCCAACAAGAAGACAGTCCCTACAAACCAAAGGCTTCACACACTTACTCCTAAATATTGATCGCATTTAATTCCCTGGAGATCCAGTCGACCTTCTACATAATGCATAACCTAAGTAAAACCCTACAAACTCCTATTGACAGACTTAAGATTTCCACTAAGTTTTATTTAGCATAATCAGGTGATCTGTCAGTTTGTTCAGAGTTTTGTTTGCTGATGCATATACGGAAGGATTATTGCCTCTTTCATGTGTATTCATTTTAGTCCCATTTTGGCGGGAATTCGCCGGTTGAGGTTAGCTTCGTCACTGCTGAGGGTGAAAAAGTGAAGCGTTAACCATCCATCAGCCCGCTGATTTACCATGTCAGAGTTACGACAGGCAATAGTATATGTTAGTTTAACAAGGTTACAATGCCACTTTTACTAGTTCACATGTTTATTTGTCTAGTAAGAAACGTCACGTAATGTGTCAATTGACATATAGACTTAAAATATATTACGTAATTGTGCCAACATACAACATGCGATTTAATAAGCATACAAACCCTGTCCGTCGTTAAGGTCCTGTTTTCATTTCAATTGACAAGTTGCGCGGATTTACGCGAACAGCTGAGTTATCTTCTCACGCAATTTGCGAGACCTTCACATACGCGACCTTCACATACGACCACTGCATTTTAAATGCTCTGAATGACGATAAGCAATAGGCCTACTTTCATCAAATATCTTTTAAATCACCGGTCATGTAAAGTTAATTTTCAAATTACATATTAATTGCTTCCATCCTCCATTCATTTTAATCAACCTATAATTTTCTCAGAAACAAATCCACGTTTTATACTTGGCCATTGTAGATGATGAAACACAGTGCTACATTAAAGAAGGGAGCTTTTTTGACATCTTTGCCTCAATATAACCAAATAATGGCAAGTCTTTCTCAAGAATTATTCAGGGGCGATCTGTCAGGTAGGCCTACTACTAAATCAAACAAAGTCCGAAATCAGATGAAAAACTGCATGGTTCTAGATTTATTATACGTTTGAGATAAACTCGATGGATTAAAACTGATTAAGTTTAAATTAAATTGGAAAAAAACAACATTTGAGTGTGAGTTCTTCACTGAAAGGTAGAGTGTGAGTTCTTCACTGAAATCATGAAATGTATAGTTATATACTGTGCCGTTTCATTGTCAGATTATCTAACTGCAAATATACACAATTTATATTCAATATATAGGTAAAACATTTTAATATCCGGGATTCTTTTGTTGTTAATACCATGTAACAACAAACGTTTTTACAAATATGTAAGCAAAAGTGTGCTTGTTTTGATTGAGGTTTGATGTCGTACTCAAGGTTATTTCACTAAGACGACAACGGGTTGTTCATTTCTAACTCTTTCTCGCTTAAGTATGATGGAAAACCGAGACGAAACCGCCTTAGTTATTTAGTTAATTGACAGCTTTAAACATTAAATAGATCTACGTCTAGACAGCACACAAAGTACCAGACTAGCAAATTATCATGTTGTCATATAACCGACACAGTGCAGTTATAATTTTGTTAATTAGTGAAATAACATTTTCCTTATTTCGTTTTGATTTACCTTGTCTAGAATTTCAGTCATGTCGCCTCTACAAGTGCTCAATTTTCTCATTAGATATGGCACCCATAAATACAGTCTGTCCCAAATGCGGTCAAATTCTTTATTCATTTAATTGAGCGATCAGGAACGTTGGCGTCAGCATCCCAAATTTTACCGGTGGTCTTTATGTGTCAAATGATCTGCGGTTGCACTTCAACATACATGGAAGATTAACCGTTTATTAATGGGGAGCACGGAATTACGAATTCCTTAAGGCTGTAAAAGAAAATAAGTAAATCGTTTTAAGTTATGTTGAATGAAGCGTGTCACTAACTAGAGAGCGCTTTATTAGTAAGTAGAGAGTAATAATGAAGCAGACCGACTCCTCCACATTATCTACGATCTGAGAAAATTAGTGACGATTACCTCAAGTATGGGCTCGGTCTTATTTAGAGGTGTGTGATTTACTCAAGTACCTCTTTAAATCTCCGACAGCCCAGTTATTTTACAGAGGGTGCTGAAAAGACTACTAGACTTCAATCATAGCACCAAAATAAATAAATAAATACAAACATTAAATTTCTCCATTAAGTGGTTGATCACGCAAGGCTATTTCGACAATGTGTCGTTTTGAGCAGGGATAAAATGACAGGCCATCGTGGGTCAAGAAGCCACAAAGAGGGCCTGCTCGAAACACGTTACCAGACATATTTATCTGACTATAAACACTGTTTAATTGTCCAACTCAAAATGTTTTCTCGTCAGGCGACAAAAGATTTCTTAAAGTTATGCTTGAGTTCAGAAGTAAATACCATTTGGCTCTCTTTATACGCTTCCATCAATTGTATAGGTTCTGGATTGGATTGTCAAGTCTGGCCCTCGACATCACAACCAATACAATCTAAATACTTATCTAACTCCTTAATGCTGAATATCCACTTAAACAACCAATGTCTCTTT
>JAQQZZ010144002.1:0-12965 GCA_030265115.1 Mopalia vespertina | reverse complement strand
ATCAATGTGTTCTAATTTTTCAGAATTGACATCGTATAATAACTATTGACAGGGTAAGTAAACACAACAAAACCATCGGACCGCTTCATCGGGTTCTTGTTATATGACGGTTTCTGTTTTTCACTTCGTTGGGCACGAATTATTTCAAAAAATATAATTAGAAAATTGAGTGTTGTATTTATTCAGTAAAATATTAAATCTTTGGGATAAACCGAACAGATTTGTTGGGGGAAAAATAACAAATTAAGTCGTTCACGCATCCGTTCATTATTAGTTAAACGGATTCTATAGGATTGTTAAAACATTCGTACATAATCATGATACCATTTTTATGATGTTATCTGTTGGGAATTACCGGTTTATAACGTACAGAATAAGGCGTGCCCTTATAACTTTGGACACAGAAACTATTCTTTATTTTGTTGTGCTTCTGATTATTTACTGCTGTAAACTTCGAAGAAATTGCAGATTGTTATAACAGACCAGTTTATGGAAGTCAACTCACTACTTTTAATACATACGCCTTATATTTGCATTGTCTCTTATCTTCAATTGTATTTCTTCAAGTGTTTCTGTCATTGTTAACTAAACTGTATAATACTGCAGTTGATGTTATTATTTTACAATAAATCAATATAATTTATTTAGGGTCGTTTGAATTCTTCTGCAAATTGTTTGTAATTGAGCCTTATAAATGATGTAATTAATCACCATTAGCTACATATTCATACTGTGTGGTGGAAATAGCGTTTTCTCAGAGATAGAAGTTGATAACAGAAGCAGGCCATTTTTATGTAATCTGGATGGTGCCATCTGATATATTTGCCAACCGGAAAAAAATAAATTTTCTTAAGTTTTGTTTCTTGTTCAATCGCAGAAATAATTTTTTTTATTATTTCAGAGTTATGTTGTTGTCTTTGAAAAGGTGAAATAAGACAAAAAACGAACCTTTCAATTATTTTTCTCGTTTTAGCTATAAAAAAAACTACAAAATATAATTAACGAAATAAAGAAGAAATAAACGTCTTTCGATTTCGCCGTTTCGTCAAAACCAGAAAAGAATTTCATATTTTTTTGTAATTATCATTTGGAAATATTGGAGAAGGTTTCAATTTCCATATATATATATATGGTATGATCGGGTACATCGATAAAATGTCGGTTAATCGGTGAGAAAACCGCTCATTGAACAGACTAGATATTGCGAACACATTCATTCTGGGTACTGACTAGACGGTACTGGGAAAGCATCCTATGTGGTTGAAATATTTTTCTGTATTTCTGAGACTCCATCGTTTTCAAACATTTGGGAATTTCCCATATTTAATTAAAGTGATAGCTTCTGTGGGTTTGTGTGCTTAAAGTAAACAGACTCAGCATGTTCTAACGTGCCTTCTGGTGTTTGGAAAACTCGTGAGCGAGGAGCGACAATGGACGCGCATAACATAAACCAAATACCACAAATAAATAACCGATTGTTTGCGTTGTCTATTGTGACACTAAAAGCTTTACGTAATCCCACTGTTAAACAGCCAAACGAGTATTACGTTAACCACTTACACAAATTAACTGTGTTACTAAGCATTTCTCATCACCACAGTCAGCCGTGTCGGACAATAGCAGTCATTTCTACCGTTAAGCTATGTTGCATAGAAAACAAACACAACATATAGAATCCCTTGGATAATAAACAGCATTTTCTATTCAAATATACCACCAGTCGCTTAAAAATATAAACAGTAAGCCCTGTACTTTTAAACAGTTGGCAAAGTTGGCCAACAATAAATTCTATACATTAGAGTTATTGTATAAAAGTCCTTGTTAACACTTGTACGTGGTATTTCGGTTTGCGTTCCAAAGTTTTTGTTTTCCGGTTTTATCCGGTAAATGTGATACGCTCACATTAACTTCATTTTCGATCTTATAATTTAATGAACAATGCCGTCTTTACAGTTATCCCGTTTTTTGTTTATGATTTTATACGGAAAATGTGAACTCACGCATTTTCTCGTTAAGATTGGATGTGAAAATGCGTTATCTCAAGTGTATGACTCAAATACGTTCATTATCAAGATTGGTGTTTTTGGTTGTAAAAGCGACATAAGACATGTTCTACAGTCTAAATCAATGTAGTAGTTTTGTATGAAGCGCTCGACAAGACTCATTGATATTTAAGAAGACGATATTTCAAAATAAACTCCCAGTAATCACTCTAGGTGTAACTATAAGGAATCGACACATACTCGTTATGCCCCGCGCTGTTTATGTTGTGAACATTTGTATCAAACAGTTTACGGTCGAATTGCACATATTGGATATTGATAACAATAACCCAATATTGCTTCAGACATCTGCATGTCACCATTTGCAACACAAAATGATACAGATAAAAGAAACACACTGGACATAATCTATGGACATAATGGCATAAAGTTTACACTGTTTGACCTCGCATGGTATGCTTGCTGTGAGAGAAGAAGAGCTGTGTAAACTATACCCATTATAGTGTAGAGCGATTGTTCATAGTTAACATATTTATAGCCAAAGTACTTTGGTAAAATATTTCCTTTTTTGGGTTGATTATAGAGTTTCTAATCAAATTATCCTTACATAAGGAACTGTAGTGCCATTAACTAAGTCTGGTACCGTGTCGACAATCCGTGCCCGCTCTTTATGTTAAAGACAAAAGCGTACAATGTAATGTGTAGCTGACAGCTAACAGTCGACAAATATCATCGGACATTTGATGAATGAATATTTCTCCTCTTCATTTACTGTAATATATTTATAAAATGAGTATGTTTGTTGCGGAAGAATCAAACATATTTATTTTGTCCATCGATAAAGAGACACACCTCCGTCTGTAACAATCCGATTGTTACATTTTAGCGTGGCTATTTCGTGTTCATTTGTCAAAAATGCAACTGTTGTGAAACTTTTTTACGGTATTTTTCCTACTGTATTATTTTTGTAATCTATATGAATACATTTATAGTTTGTTAATGTTAATAAAGTGATAGTGTTATAATGATTTATTTCAGGACATTAATGAGAAGTTCGAGGACAAACATCGTCCAAGAAACCTATTCTTTGCCACTTATCGTGATGTGTACTAAGTGGCTTGGTCTCATGACAGGACAGGCAATCCATACACGTGTGTAGAAACGATCAAAATGCTCTGAAACATATCCAGCAGTTACCAACAAAGGAGAAGCGATCACCAAGCCAGACACGGTATATTTTGTTCCGTGTGAGTTCCAAACTAAATGTCTACCAATGTTATGACAAACTTTTGCCATGTCCTGTTTCTCACATCCTTATAACTTTTATATTCAGTACAAATCTGGTACATAACTGCTATTCTGTCGCAACAGAACACTGGCTGTCCTGTGGGCCAATAGTCTTTGTGGCTACAGCCAACAATAGCTCCATGTCTCAGACACATTAGGGGTTGTAGATCTAGAAGGCTATTTTAGGGCTCGTTTGGATACAGTCGATCAGTCGGCCTATATCTCATAAGCTAAAGCGGTATTTGAGGAATGACATACATGTTGGCAAGCCTTCAAACCTCATATTGTCTGATGACTTAGTCCTGTGCTCATCGACGTTTGATGTCTGGGTGAAGTCTATGTGATACTAACTTACAGTTCCATGGGATATTCGGCAACGAGATAAAAGTCAAGCAATTTGAAAAACAAGGCATTTTTAGAACAGCAAGCAAACCTCAAAGGTAATAGAAGATATTATTCACCGGCGAAGCATATTATTGACACAGCCATATAAACTGACTGTCACTATACACAACGGCTGTACAACATACAATTGTTTGTTTGATTGATTGGGGTTTAACGCCGTATTTAAGGTTTAATAGTTCGCTCATATGACAGTGCGCCACCCCATTGGGTTAAGGAAACGACCACCGATACCACTGACAACAAGGAAAGACCAGAGAGGACATAAACAGGACAACCAGAGGACACAGTACAACAACAACACAAACATATCGGCCTCATGTTGTCCCTTAGCTCTAGAGTACCAGGGCAACAGGAAGCTTCCTTTCAACCCTCCACCAACACAAAACGGAAATACAAATCGTATCATTTAACTAATGTAAAATGTTCTCTTCAATGATGATGTCATTTTTGCAGGAAACAGGAGTTAATAGATTAAAACTGCAGAAATTTAGACTACGCAAATATAGTATAGTATTTTTCAAGTGTCATTAAATATGTTATTGGTTCGTATACGACTATTTTTTAAATACAAAAGGTTTATCGAATTATCAAAATTCTAAGTTATAGCGTAAATAATGTCCTAAGGTTATTTACAAACGCTAACAATATTTACGGTCATCAATAAGCAGAAACACACTGACACAGATCTGTTTACCCCTAAAAGACCTATCAATTGCATCACTCGTGACGGAATATAAATCCAGCGATTATTCCTTTTGCTGTTTTGTAATAGTTTAATTGAATCTACTGTTCCTATCCTTCCTGGCAGTAATGAGACAGCATTACAGTTCGCAGATTTCTAACTTTTATACAAACGACGCGTCTTAGCAGAGGCTCGCGACAGGAAGGAAATTCAAAGCGATCGATGGAACAGGAGTGATATAGATAAACGGATCGATGGGACATGATATACAAACCACAGAGTGTCATACCAGAAGCTGTGCTATTCAACAGACTTTATATTTGCTCTCTTTTGTAGAATAGTTTGGTCTCTAGCAAACGAAACTATTGACTTGGCAATATTTTTAAATAATGAACTTTTATTATTCGGATAATTGTTTATACTTAAACTGTATAGATGATGCTTTTAACCATCCTCTAGATTGTAATCTCAGATAGAGTAGTTGAACCTAGACAGAAAGCGGTGGATTCTGGCTCAACGGGACAGAAATAGGAGACCTTCTCTATGGAAGAAAAATGGGGTAAATTGCTCATTTTGGAAACTGAGAAAACAAACAAAAACATTGCTGCCCTTTTCCGTTAAAGTTAAGAACACTGCCCAAAATGCTCCGCAAACACAATTAGAACTCTTGGGTAGAAGCAGATCGTATAATGTTTGTTTAATGTTCGTACGACTTCGTACTCCGTTATGCTATTGCAATTTGTCGTGCTGCTTTTGGGAAAAATCCAGGAGGAATCTTGGTAAAACACAAACTGCAATCTGCAGCCACTTGCAATTAATCGAGATTCTTGTACATTGTAATCAAAGTATAATGTCAACTGTTTTATGAGCGGCACATGGAAGGCAGTACAACCACCTAATGTGCACAATGTGCCACGGTTATTGGACAAACACACAAGACAATTTAGCGAAACCCTAAAGCGCTGATAAATACTATCAAAATTTCATTTCCCCCCAAATAATGACTTGTTTTCATATCAAATATATATAGTCGTATTTATCTTCAACAGACGTATGTGCCTCTCTTCTAAAATTACTATTCAACAATTCGTTTGTTTTAAACCCTTTGTATCTGGACCATTTCTCTGTTTTAACGGAACTGTTCAGAGCTCAATCACAGAGAAGGATTAGGAAAAAGCATGTGCACCTTTTTCTGATATTTTTGTAGCGATTGCCATCAAACCCAATTTACCAATTGTATACCTCGATCCCTTTATTACCAGACATTTGATTGTGATATTAACATAATATTGTCCAACATCGAGTATATTATTATCAGTGGGGAAAATCCCGGCTCGCCATTGTTCGGAATAGCTGAAAGTGATAACAAAGGTCTTTATAATACCAATAATACAAAGAACCGCAATTCCTGAGAGTAATTTTACTGATTGTAACCCGATTTCAATTATTCGTATCATACTTTTGACTCAATGTAAGTATTGGTTGTGACATAGCATTTTGTATATTATGATTTTTTTTTAAATTGGAATGCCTAAATCGGATATATTCCAAATTACTAGGTACTTCTGTCACGGAAGAGTGACAATCACAAGTTAAATCTAGCTTTGGTCGTTCGTATAAATCGTGTCAATTTGAGATACTTTTGTAGTTTCAGACTATTTTACAGCTTCTTTTTCAAAGAGACTAGCATAAAATCAGGAAATTACCCGAATTTACATTGCAAATACACTAGTAAGAGATTATGGAAAAGGAAGTCAAGAACAGAAGTTGGTTGGTTTCCTCTCGACTAGTTTCAGTGAAACACAATGAATGTAAACTGGAATCTAAACCACCCCGGTCTGTGCGTTGTCGTGTATTATACACAAGCCATTTCCGGTCAGAAACCTTTGAGATTTGCACAGGTATCAGCATGGAGGGCCTGTAACGGGCATACGGTAGTCATTGGTTCACATTGCGCTCACTGTCAAATGTTTTGATGAACTAACTTAGAATGGGTTTCTGGCTAAAAGGGCTATTGAATCACTGTATCGCCGTGTGTTTTGGAATAAATCGTGATGCTGGCGCAGCCGCAGTGAATACGGATTTTTTTCTAGAGGACTGCTTGACTATATACCCAATATGCATAGACATTTCTAGACCGGAAATATACACTAAAATATTTCTGAATGAGGACGGTGGAAAGAACAAACGGTACATAATAATATTACAATGCGGAATTTTAATTATTATTTAGGGCGTTTTCATTGATCAGTATATTGTCCTGTAGGGTTATCATATAGACGTAGAGGCCAGAAAATATTACGTGAGATTGGGTATATGGTCGTTACCGTGTACTAGCTAATTTAGACAGTATAGGATTGTGGCCGAGTTATCGCAATATGTATTTGTATTGATGAGTTGTCTTTAAGCATTACACCACTAATGGTTTATAATAGGCGCCATTATTAGAAATAGTTTGCGCGCTATAGATGATATGCAGATGTGAAAGGCTTGGAATGTTCTGATGAATATTAACAGTGCTGCATGCCCAATTCACACCTATCCACTCAAAAAACCCGTTCTTGGTGGGCTTGTCAGAGAACTTCTTTCCCAGACAGTGGATTTTTAGTTCAAGATAACATTTGGAATCGCCAAAGTACACACGACAAGAAAATATCTACTGCAATGCTTTCTACCATGTACGAGATTGACAATGAACTTGAATGATTTCGAAAAGAAGACTTCAATCTGATCAAATTTCGTTATTGCAATGTGAAAGGTGAATTGTTTACAAATTGTTACAAACACTTCGTAATTAGAGCCGTGGGATGGAAGGGGCATCATGTTGCCCTGGTGCTCTCAGAACTAGAAGGCAACGCGAAGCCGATATGTTTCTGGTGTCATTCAATTAAATCTTGTGATTGCCCTGTGTTTTGGTTGTTTATAGTCTGAGGCGCCGCGTGATTCCCTCTAATCAGTTAGCTGGCAGGCCGTCATATGGGGGAAATCAACTGACGTACGGCGTTAAAACACTTTTTCAGCAGACGTGGTATATTTTTTTTTAGATAAAATTGAACCTTGCGATCAAATAAAAGCAAAACTTGGCATTTCTTCAACTCCACGTCTCCCACTCAACCCAAAACAGTCTGAGCACTTTAAGTGCACCACACACTAAAGGTGCAAACCACAACAAGCCATGTTTCAAACACAGTAATTTGTGCCCCCTCAAGGCGCCAACACTCTGGGGCACATGGCATGATAACCTCGCTCCTAATGAGTTTTGAGGATGTCAGAAAAAGGCACGTTAAAAATCAAGGTTGTGTGAACAACCTATGACTTTTCCATTTCTCAGAGTCTATACATAATTTTTTTAGTAGTTTGCGCTGTTCCCACGATTATTTCACTTATATAAGGACAGTGCAGTTTGTTAGTTGAATGAAAAGTTGCACGGCGAGTTTTACCAATGTGCTTTCCAGTAAAGTGAACCAACGAACAAAGCTGAATAAATTGTTTGTTTGATTGAGGTCTAACACCCTACTTAAAGTTATTCCACTCATTCCACTCATATAACGCACTATCAAGCACACCACGTGAAGGAAACCATCCCAAACGGACACTGGTAAGTAACAAGCGCCTCACACCAGGAATACAAGACCCGTCACTGTGAAACCAGGAACTGATCGGCTTCTTGTTGCCCATAAACTTTGTCCTGGTAAAAGCAAAACCGTCAGTACGAAATTAGATTTGACCAGTCTACACGATAAAATCATCAGACATTGACACTGTTTTCACCTGTAGTAAGAAGTGAACCAATAAAACAGATTTTATACAAAATATCAACAAGATAAATATACAAATTTGTTACTATAGTACATACGATATAAAGGTGGATGCAAGTTATTATTATTATTTCAGGTGAGAAATGGACAATCATGTAAGTGGAATAACCTTGAGTACGACGTTGAACCCCAGCCAAACAAAGAAAGTAACTCGTTAAATTCCAGCTAATCAATCCACTAGTAAAACTGTACCATTTCAAGACATGTCCTTTTTTAATTTTTACATTTGAACAACTGAATAAACCTGGTCACATTGTTCTTTTTACATTTAATTGAATAGGCTGCATCATTCGGGGCATATTGTTTTTACAAGGTTTCACAGCACACATTCATCTGATCTACAAAGGCTCATGCTATATGTTCTGGTCATCCTGTAGCTAAATTGACTGACAATTGATAGGTAACTATACCACAGCCAGGTTTGATAAATACAAACAGGGGACAACTGATGCATTTTCATTGGTATGTTAAGTCATTTCTTCAACTTATTGAACTGTTAATCACTTTAAAGAAATTATTGCCTCGACTGATTGTGTCGAAGTGATGCGATAATACGTCGACGTAACGAGATATTACCTAGAAGAAACGAAATAACGACTCTACATGAGTTAATTGGATATACAAAGGTGTATCGCGTTAATGAGTTACCGTGATATGTTTACACACAGCATAACCAAGAGTATTTAACAGATGTGACAAAAATGTGTCCGTGGACATTGGATTAATTTGTAAGGCCGCTGATATAAAGTCACAGTCTAAGAATTAGATACCAAGTATTGTGGAAGGTTAACCTATTTAGTATGCAGATAATTCAATAAGGATTTATTAATATTGTCTGACTGTTAAATTGTTTGATTTATGCTGATTGGTCATATTATTACTATGGGGATCATGTTATAATGAGATCTCGATTCAGCTTTGTCATTAGTAAGCATGACCTGTAACGATCCAATTCGGTTGTGTAGTTCAAAGGGAATATTTTTCTAGTTACGATTCGATCGCATACTAATTAATTGTGTCTCGCCATATTGATTAAAAATCCAACGTATATAAGTGTAAGAATATCCGGCTCTTCAGCTTTTATTAAGTATATAATATGCGTCAAATGGCAAACGTATGTCACCATTAAATTAGTTGGCGCTGTTTGCTTTGTTGGGAGTTTCACTAATTTTTTTCTCATGTTATCATTACAAGTAAAGACGGTACAATGGTCGGTTATAAGATATGCTTAAAGACACAATTGGGTGCATTTGTGCCACAAAATGAAGACTGTGTGCAGGTCTGATAACACTATGAACAGCAGATAAATATATTGTTTGACTTCATATAAAGCACCGATGAACATTGCAGTGATTGTTTTGTTGGAGAGATCAGATTATAGGCGGATAACCGATTGGATATTGTAACCGAACAGCTCAAAATGGCTTTGGGGTGTGACATTTTGTATATTTAATTCGATGTAGTTTATTGATAACAGCGTCTCTAGTGGTTTTAATGGAATTAATATATCAGTCAGTGAAACGAATGAGTTTCTCCTGGAGTCAAATTCCTTTAGAACATTTAAATTTTTTGGAGTGGTTGATTAAAACCGTAACTTCCCATTTCCCTACTGTATAATATTAGATATATGGAATAATATAGAATGAATTGGTTTGTTTTATACACAGATAAATTATATTGTATCACATACACACATGAATATATATTGTTTGCTACATACTTATCACATATTTGCTACGCATTGTATCTGTTATTATCGTCTCTTGGTATCTGTATCCCAAACAACTAGACATTACGCTCTAGTAATATACTCATTTAGTTTATTTAGACGAAGCTGAAGGATCACACTAAATAAGCACACTTGGAAGTGACTGAATTAGAAACATCGTTTGTCGGCCGTTTTCATCTTGCTCTAGAATTACCGCGTTCCTAAAACCAATACTTAACTGGTATGATACCAACACAATGCTATTACCGACAGATTAGCCAGAAATAGCCAGTCCTTAGGCAGGTCCTTCAGGGCATATTGGCTGCTGTCCAATTCAACCTTTTCTAGCAAATAAGCATGCACCTTTAGGAACGTTAGAAACTGGGTGCATGTGCATATATTGTTACTTCAGGGGACAATGATAAGCAAAATTTTGTTCTGAAAGCACGACTTCTTACAAGTTTGTTCGAGATGGAAGCTGTATCTGGTGCTCTGAAATACCTTGTCGTCATCCCATTGGTTTTTTACAAGAACTGTGTGGTTAAGTGGAGTAAGAGGATATGCACTAGTTTAAATACATGTTAACGCACATGACCATATAAGCAGTCTTGATTTGCATTTCACAACCAAACGCGTTTAAGCCTGTTTAACGTCGTACTCAATGGTATTTCATTCATACGTTGACGGATTGTCCATTTGACTCTGTTCCTGGCCTATTTTACGGTGGAAAACCGGGAAGAAAGATCGTAAAAAAAACACACCAGCGATTGCCATATTATATGAATAGAGGACGATAGTTTTCCTTTGGTGCTAACGACAGTAATTTGATGTGCCTACATTCATCTTTGTTAATCTATGTTTTAGTCCTCGAGACACTACGCCTACACCTACACATACACCAAAGGATGGAACCGAATAGTTACACGTGTTTTGGTTAATTATACCGTCGGTGGCTTTGGTTTTCAAACAACAATAAACACTCTCTGGTACAGTATCTATAGCTGGGTGCGAGTGTTCGAGAGGTCTGTCGGACAGCTCTTGTCATTAATCTATTGTGATAGCATATCCGTTGTTGTTTCAACATTTCCCTAATATGTTAGGGCGTTTTTGTGAAGTATTTGCCCACATCAGTGTCAATTAATTCATTTTCGGTTGATATTGCATGCACATTATGTAATACTACACAATAAGAGCTTCAACAAATTCTCATGAGATGGTTTTAGGCGATCGAATATTTCGCGGTACCGGATTAAGACGACTGAGAAATAGTGACAGCGATAATACACCTTGTGAGTGACAAGACTTGTCCTATGGCTTATCCTTATAGCTTTCGTCTTAATTTGTCATAACAATAAAATGATATACATCACAACATTTATTGAGTTTACACGTTGTATATTTGACAAATACACAACCAGATTCCATTTAACAACTGCATTCGGGCTATGCCACGCGATTGCAGGAGCCAAATCGCGTGGCTCAATCAAATGCCCGATGATCGACAGAAGGACTCGAACCCGTGAACGGTAAATCGAATTAGGGTAAGTATTAAACACTTAGCCATGACTGAGGGATGAAAAACGTTTGTTGTATTTGTAATAACATGTATAATAGAATTTATACAAATCTGATAACACTAAGATTTAAAGTCGACCACCTTCATTCATTTGATACAAAATAACACTAAATATAGCAGTGAATTAATTCACTAAAAGGAAACCTGGACTTCCAAATGAATATTGCAATCAAACTGCACTCAGGGGTTAGTAGCAAAGCATTTCTTTCATACTTAATTCGCTGCAGTTTATTAAGAAAAACGTCACTAGTGTTGTTAATAAATCATATAGAATGAAGAAAGGGTTGAGTTTCTCCCTACTCCTGGATTCAATTTCCTGTAGCCAAACTTAATTCTCAGGTAGATTTTATTAAAATCCACTTCCCATATCCCTACGGTATAATATCGAAGGCTGTAAACATATTTAGTTCACAACACTAAGGTAGTATTGTCCAATTTTAATAATATATATCACTTTTATGTCAACATGTGCCTGTCGCGAAAACCGTAAGTGTAGCTTTTTGCTGATGACAGCACTATGTCGCTCTTGCACACGAAAATAAGCGTACACGCAACGTGGACAGGGCAGAGGGACCAGCTAGAAGAACGTATTTGTTTTGAATGGACTGTGAGCGATGTGCAGTCAAGTGTTAGGTTATGGAAGAGGTTGGCAGATTAAACTACAGAACATGTGAAGGAACTGAATTAGGTAAGACAGCTGTCGGTTGTGAGATTCGGTTAACTACCTACAGTAGTATGGCTGTGTTCACAGGGCTAATAGGATTACATGTAAATCTCCACCCGAATGTTGACTGCTAATCACCAGACACCACTGGTGTAAAACGAGGCCGAGTTCTCTAATGCAATAACAAAACGAAAACCAGTTACAATAGTACAAGGTGTATTAACTGAAGTCTATGTAGCGTCGTTTTTATGTAGCAACTCATCACGACCACAAAGTTGTTAGCAAAACTATCCAATCTAAACCGAGCCCGATGGATCACAGGCGTGTACACGGCGACTCTAGTTCTAATGTCAAGGATACGGTGCGCCTAATCTGATCAACTCTAACCATTCCCTGAACACTAGATTGACCGTTAATCCAAAGCCAGAACATGCTTACATACTTCACAGAATAAAGGCGAAGCTATGCACAACGCTCGGTCGTTTGTAGCATCGTCGGATCCGGTGTTCTTACAACAATAAACTCTCTGCTGTATTTATAACAGATCGTGAACTTTCAGGGCGAGCAGTTTGACAGTTCTTGCCACTCGCCAATTGTATTATCTTATACCTTGTTGTTCCAACCTTTCTCAATTGTTTAAGATCGATTCTGTGGTATTTGATCATTTAAAACCCCATCACAGACAATGGGTTCACTTTAGTTGATATTGTGAACACATTTTGTAATAAAATATAATAGAACCTTCTTTTAACAATATGAACGGAATATTCAACTATTTGTCATGATGTGGTTTTATGCAATCCAATATATCGCGGAACCACC
>JAQQZZ010143980.1:0-12968 GCA_030265115.1 Mopalia vespertina | reverse complement strand
AATGAAAGCAGACAATCAAATTTACACTTATAATACACTTAAACTAAACTGTGTTTTGTTTGTTTTCTATTTTTTTTAAATTCATTCAATTTCGTATTGTGCAAGTTTTAAAGCCCTACACTTCTACAAGTGTTCTTTAGATATAGGCTGTCTCCACCCCCGTCCAACCAACCAAACCAAATCTAAAGCATGCAGCCGGCTGTCAAGACCCAATCATAAGGGTGTTTCTGAAAGTAGAGGCAACCCTGATATGTATGTTACTCACCTGTAATTTATGTTCTCCAACAGAGAAACTCAGTACTGCTGTTCCCCTATCAAAGTTCTCCTGTATCCGTACCACAGTACTGGAATCTATTTTTAAATCGTTACTAAAGTCAGCACTATTAACAAAGTCCTCTGTTTGTAAATCCTCAACACGTTTATAAGAGCCATTAGCCAGTTCTATAACAGAGCCTTTCATAAAGTGTAATGGATAGTGTGGTTGAGATGATGAAGTCTGTTGAGAGCCAGTGTTGCGGGAGACATCATCAGATCCCACTTCTGACACCGGATCCAAATGAGACATTGAAGCACTGGCTTTAGTACGTTTTGGAGACGGCACCTCTGTTTTGATCCTTGTTGACATGATTGCCTTAGAGTCTGTAAGAGCAGAGCTTTCTATTTGAATATCTGGAGGCCTGGTAAGAATCCTGTGTTTTAAACTCCCTTCCTTACCACACGGTACACCTTTATATACTTGGTCTTTACCCCCTACCTCCAGTTTTATATTGTCCCTTAGTTTAGAGGATTTTCCCTGAGAAAGTGGGGAATGAGGGGGTCGAGTGGACAATTTGGGTTCCCGAGTTGGTAATGGAGCACTTGTAAGGCGACCTCGCATTTCATAGTCACAAGCTTTGACTTTATTGAGGACCTCATGTTTCAGCAGGTCTGGATGTCCTGCTAGATGAGAGACATTTGAGCTGGGCGAGTTTGTAGAGGTCATATGAGAGTGAGTAGAGCCTGACGCTGCGGCCGCAGGGCTTAGAGCTGGGAACTGAGGTATATGCCCTGTCAGGTAGGGAGAACGAGGTAGCTGTGTTTGTTGGACATGGTTGCCCATGTGGGCCAAGACAGCGGAGTAAGATTCAATCCGAGGGTAGTTACTGGGAAGCAGGGAGCTATGGCCATAGTTGGAGGCGGCTGCAGCAGCAGCAAGCTGTGAATACAAAGGGTTGTATGGAGAGACGGACGCTAGGTGTGTGGGTTGACCATGCAGCGTATACATAGAGGAAGAGTAGAGTGGGCTGGACGTACACGTTGTATAAGGGGAAGGATTATACTGACCCACGTTGGGGTAGAGCGTGATTGGTGGTCGGAAGAGGCTCCCAATGGAAGCAGCACCTGGAGCAATACTACCTTGAGATCCTGATGATAAGACAAGGTGGCCTTCCTGACCGGAAATTAAGCGTGGAGCAAGCATGCCCTCAACTGGGCGCGTGTGAGCATGACTGGGGGTTGCAGCATCAGCTAACCACGAAGGGTTGTCACTGGTCGGGGGGTTGGGGCCCGTCAGTCTACTTCTGTCATAGCCATTAGTATTCATTCGTCTATCCAATTGCCTCTCATTTCCTTTCCCTACTAGGGGACTGTACGGAAGGCGATCTTGGAGAACTGAAGTTGTCTTTGTGACTGCGGATCCAGATAAACTTGAAGTGTAAACTTTAAGACTTGAAGAACTGCTGATATCAGTCTTGTCTGTGGCTACCAAACTGTTTTTGATACTGAGCAAATCACCGTTTTCAACCACCTTGCTTCTATGAGAGTCATTATGTAAGGTGCGACAAGGAGACTGTGTTTCCTGAGATAATTTGAGCGAGTCTTCAGAGGGCGGAGTGGATGTCAATGATTCTGAACACAGCAACGAGTCAACATCTATACCTGAAACACACAGAGAGAATAAAACATGAACACCTGTATCTAAGCAAGGAAAATAAAAAAAATACAATTAATTATTTCAGATATTTGAAAATAGAAATAGGTTCAGCAGAAACAGGCAACTTCTTCTACGGCCCAGGGTCGGTTGCTCGAAGCCCTATTAAATTTAATCTGCTTTTAGATGACGTCTCGCCATGTTGAAGGTCTATCTCTAACCCAGTATTAGCAATTTAATCTGGTGTAAGTGGCTAAATGAATTTCGAGCAACTGGCCCCAGTCTATCTGTGCAATATTTGATTGACTGATTAGTGTTTTATGGGATGCTCAATGCTATGAACTTATGTGGCGGTGGTGTAATCGGTAATAGGCTGTAACACAACCAAATATACTCTCATTCGCCTTTGTTGCGAGGTTAATCCTTCTCTATTTCTGCGTAACAAAAAAGATGACAATTTGACAACAAAAAACACAAACCTTAAGCAAAAGAAGGCTATCTCTAGTAAATGCATGCTTAAGAAAGATTTCTGCTTATAGGATACTTCCAACATTAATACAAATATATTGTGTACAGAGTAATCTGTTATTGTCCATTCTATTATTATTAAATGCTCAAACATTAACAGCCTGGAGAGTGAGTAGCACAGGAAATATGTTGTATCCACTCACATAGTGGTACTTAGTTTAAATACTGAAATGTGATTGGATACAGAATTTTTCTGAGCAACTCATTCTTTATTAAGCAAAGACTAAGTACCGATGACACAACTAAACGAAACATCCAATTGAATCTCCTGAGCATCACACCCACATGAAACCGTTAACCGACATTTAACTCAAACAGGTTGAGAGTTTTAAAATCAATTTAGTGGGTATACATGTAGCTGTACAAGATGTTACAGATTTACATAACATAGGCCTGTGGATTTACTCAATAGAAACTTATGGCTGGGGGCTTTTGATGAACTATACAGCATACCAATAGTCATTCAGCTGCATGTCTGAATGGTACTATTCATATATATACCTAGTCAATACTATACACCACTATTTTATATTGATCGGCTAATAAAATGCAGGTAATACAGGTTTCCAAACAAACTTTGTTCTCAGCAAAATAATGATATACCTGTCATCAAGTGTAAAAAAAAAAAATCAAACCTAATAAATGAAGTAAGAAAACAATCTGAACCTGTTGATAATTGTTCAACATCACAACACATCTACCTTTGTTTTACACACTATACATCTACATACTGCAAAACGGAAGGTGAAATCACCTCCACATGGCAATCATCATCAGTAATAGCGAATTCATTCAAGGAAGAGAAAGCTTTGGATTAATCCCTACCAGTATGAACAAACAGTGGCCAACAGATACAAAAAGCAGCATACATTGATCCCTTAAGTTCATCACATGGTGTCGGAAGGATTTCAATGAAAAAATAAATGATGTCCCACATTTTCACTGAGCGGAATTATAACTGGTCCAACCTCTCTAACAAGAGGTGGCACAAATGTGTATTAAAATAGCAGTTTATAATGCAGAATCGGGTGATAACATAGATCTATGTAATGCAGTGGGGTTATGTGATGTCACCCCAGAAATAGAATTCAATCAGATGTTTGAAAGAGCTGATAGGTGGTTGGTTATAATTAAGCTGAGGACGGTGTTGACAGTCTGCAAGGCTTAGGTGAGTGTTGTTGAGTAGTGAATGCGGAATACTCTGCTTTATGAAACTTTTCAAAGATAAATCTTTTTATCTATACTCAATGTGAACAAAAGCTGTCTTTTTTTTTCGCTATCATAATTTCAAAAAAGGCAAAACACTTTATGGATGGCAACTTCTCATTTATTTTTGATGCAACGTTTCAATGTCTATTCTGACTCAAGCATGCCTTTTTAGTTAATAAACTTTCTAAATGCCATTCAAAAATGTTATCATAATTTCTTCAAAATAATATTTCATCTTCTTTTGCATAAATATTTTAAAACAAAATTTTCCTTTGACATAAATTAACATGTCTGGCAGCCATCCTGGGCAAAACATCAAATTTCTCTGATTACAACATACATGTACATAGATCACAACAAATTTCATACCAAATCCGACATATGGCCCAAACCAGGATGTTCAGCCATGACCACAAATTGAAGTAAAAACAGTACCAATCTAAAGATAAATGCTCAGCATGATCAACCTCCTGCAGTACAAATAGAATTATATCATTTGTATACCGATAATAACTATAAATATATTTGACTTAAAGTAGCTGAAACAAATTTCCCTCAAAAAGAGTTCAGCCAGGATGTTTGTATTTGAGGTAATTGAGACAAGTCCACACAATTAGAGGACATTAAGAAATAATTCCCATGCAGTACCTCTTTAAACAGACTTGCTGCATTTGAGTAGTAAAGGGGTCTTTGTGTGGACCATGCCAAGACCTTTCACACTGTGTTCTGAACCCACAGGCTACAAAAAAACTCTCTGATTTTACAATTCGATTCCACCCACACATCTTCTGGATAGGTCACCCAGCTGAAGTGATCATGAACATATATCCTGGGGATTTGGGAAGCTTTAAAGAGTCCCTAATCAATCACACTGCCAGGCTCTATTTTAGGTCTTTTTCTCTCAGTCTGTCAGTGTTCTGACAAATTTATTGACCACGGACAAGTTTTAATAATATTTCGGAGGAAGACCTAGGCGACAAAAATGGGTTAAAATCAAATATGTAGGACTATTACAAACCAATGAAGAACCTTATAAATACTGTTTGTTGTCTGATTGGGGTTTAACACCGTACTTAAGATTCATTCACTTATAAGATGGCGTGCCATCCCAATGGGTTTAGGAAACCACCCTCAACACCACTGGTAACAAGGTTTTGCCCCTAAGATTAGCGAGCACCAGGGCAACAGAAAGGTCACTGCCAATCCTTTGCCTGAGCACTTCTGTTTAGCTTCAAGACACTTATCACTTGCTCAAATATTTTGAAGATACCAATTTCACAGTTTTATTGTCCTCAAAGTTTTGAGAACAAACTATGCAACAGATATGGACGAATGACCAAATGCCCATAACTCACATTTATCATTGGTCTTTGACAAAACTCCCCTTCAATCAAAACCATGTACCTGTAAAACCTATATGATTTCAGTTTACTCCTGTGTGTCGACTGAACTGTACGATGACCTCAATGTAAAACTCTAACTGTATCAGGAATGTGGTGAACAGTGTATTATGTACATAACCCTCTCAGCACATTCAAATCAACCTATACATGTGAAGTACAGGCACAATGCTAGTCAATCTAAAGCAATTGTTATGTCAATGTCTATTCCACGGTGGGTTACAGTTCATCGAGTGTGGAGCAGGCTCAATAAAACCTCAAGTCAACTGGGTTATTAACCACAGACTGAATGGTGAGACCATTGTTTTACACCAAACAATAAGATCAGTCAAAATGAAAAAAGGTATACCTGAATGTACATGTATACAAAAAATTGTCCCCTTTAATTGCCTGGTCGATTGATTGATTGGTGTTTTAATGCCATGCTCAAGGGTATTTCACATACATGATCAGTCACATCAACATCCATATAATGTCAACTGACAGGAAAGTAATGTCCTACAGCGATACTCATGGCTATGCTACAAACAAACTGACCATCACCAGAAGGCCATATCTAGAAAAAGATAGGACTTCAAACTATCTGATTGTTATTGTGATTCCAATAACTACTCTCATTTAAACTTGAAGTTATTCTTGCAGTGTGTGCTCCAGAATACTGTAATAAATTATTGCCTTTGTGTATTTAAATTTAGTTTATATAGTGGTACAGGTGATCCAAGTTACCTTTTGATTGTTAGATTGCAAGATAATAAGACAGTTGTACTTAGAAAAATCAATGCTTGCTTTTTGCTCATGTAAAGGCAGTTCAATAGATAAAATGTTGACCAATTATATTAGATGCACATCCAATGAACCAAGATACCGGACTCGTTTCTTGTAATATACATGTAATTATCAACAAAGCAGATTTAAATGAGATACATTGAAGTCTGTTTGTGGTGTAATGTCTTACTTCAGGTTATTTTACTTCAATGAGAGCCTGCCAGACTAATGGGTGACTGAAGGAAACAACCCTTTCATTTCAACAGTAACAACTAAAGCAAAGAAGGAAAAACAACGATGCAACAACAGAACGACTTCTTGTTTCCCTTTGGCTGTGAGACACCATGGCAACAGGAAGCTCCCTCCAACTGAAATGATAATCTCAACCTGGGCCCGTATTTATAAAGCTACTTATTAAAGTATTTCTTAAAGTTAAGCAATATTTAGCCAAATTTCAGCCTTTCATTTTCCCTTGAAAAGGGTTAAATGTGAAATAATTAGGGTCACGTTTTATTAATTTCACTGATTATCTTTCATTACGGACCATCAAAAGTTAAGAAAAATGATGTTCATGTATTAAAAATGTTGTTTTAAAATATGCTAAGTTTTTCTTAACTTTAAGAAATACTTAAGTAGCCTTATGAATAAGGGCCCTGATCCAAAAATCTGTTCAACCCTGGTATATATTATACATGTAGCAAGTGAACTATGGTCATGTCTTACCATCATATAGAGCAAGAATTTCCATGACTGTCTTTATTAATCACTTTCTGACATTATGGAAATGCTTCACATATTGGTTGTGGTAGTGTTAATTATTGTTGGAATACACCTCCGCCATATAAGTGAAATACCCTTAAGCATGGCATAAAACACTATCAGTCAATCCATCATGAGCTTTCAGACAAGGCTGGCCTGTCGTGGCTTAGTGGTTAGCGTGTCAGCCTAATAATCCCATTTCGGTGTACCACTCCAGGTTAGACTTGGTTTGTTGACGATCAGGTATATGAGGAAACCACACAATGAATGTGGCTCTGGCAATCATAGGGTAATTTTTATCAGGTTTCCGGCCGTGGTAAAGCAAAGAACAGAGAAGTGGACAATTCGTCATCATATAAGTGAATACCATTGAGCACGATGTTAAACCCCAAAACAAACAACCAACCAAAAAGAAAGATAATCAAAAACAACTATCTTTTCAACTATACCTATTATTAATAAACAGATATTTTGGATATTTTAATCAATAGATGTCCCTGCTTTTGTGTGATTGATTTTTGAAAATAAATATTGGATTGATCGATGTTTTATGCTAAACTTTCGTTCACCTATATGATAGTGAGAAAAAATATTGGACATCCATTCAAAGTGAAATAATCTTGAACCAACTGAGTAACATAATAAAATTGGCCTACACCCATATATATATATCAAGAAGTTCTTGCAGAAAAATAATTCACAAATATCCATTGCACTGATTTAACAATACACTAACTCAACATTAGGATGAAAATCCAAGCCAGTCTACTGTATCAATCTACTATAATACAGAAACAGTCGAAAATAAGCAAGCTTCAGTAGAAATAATTTGAGCCCTTGGTGTTGTCCGTATTCTTAATTAGACAGATCAATTTCTGGTGGTTTCCGGTGAACGGCTCAGAGGTGTATTGAGTAGTCTTTCCCTCCCACATTATTCTAATCTCATTCTACTACTGTAAACACCCCAAATAGATCAGTCTATTCCAGGTTTAACCATCATTATGTTGTTATTTGTTCAGAAATATACCTCATAACTAACACCTTTAAAATAACCACAGGACGTACAGGTGCTTCTCAATCCCTACAACTAAACAACAAGAAGTGGTTTGATTCTCATAACTAAGGCCTGAATGGCATTTCACAACAGATTCTCCATTTGTTACTTTGTCTTCATTTAAATACTGTGGATCAGGAAGCATTTTTCATAAAGCCCTTCATACATGCCATACATATAAAAGAACTAGATAAAGAGTAGCCTTTCTCTTACACGATTGATTGACTGGTGTCTAACGTTCTGCTTAAGGGTTTTTCACTTATATGACGCAATGTTTTCCAACAATAATTGACATCAACATAACCAAGATGTGAAGGGTTTCCATAATATTTAAAAGTTAATTTTCCTCTAGTGCTAAGTAAAGACAGCATTGGTACGCTCCAAACAAACTGCCCTTAGCCAGAGGGCATCCCTTACAAGAAGAGTAGAATGTACATTTAGCTTAAGTAGAATTCTTCATTGCCTTTGTCAATATGGTTAAGAGAAAGTTTACATACATGTATATAGCTAATCTTGAAAATGTCAGTTTTCAATGTGCTATCATACATTTTAAATGACACACAGGGAAGCTAATAATCATGATGAACAGCTTAAACAGGCTCCGGTTGAAATGTTGAAAATATTTCTACAACTGTATCCTGCAGTACATTTAAAACAAGACATAATTCTACAAATCTTCACTGGACAATGTTAATTTAAACCACACATGTCCTGCAAGTGTATAAAAAAAATTCAACCGTTGTCACGTACCAGTCATTGAACACACTGGCCTTCCATGCTGTCTGAATATTCTACAGGAGAAATGTTCAAGTCCATTGAAAGTAACGTAGTTATTAGAATATTTCTGTACACACCCACTCTCTGACATACACCTACAGCCTAGCCTGACCACCTCACATGGTTACACAACATTACCGCTACATTCATTGAGCTGCTCTGTTCAGCTCAATGCTAGTTAAACACAGATTCAAATCAATTACACACATTTTTTCAATCTCTAAAGAAAGCTACAGACTTTGATTGAAATATAAGAAAAGTCAATTCATAAATGGATTTTACTTCGAATAGTACTAAAAAACAAATCAAACAGATTATTGATTTGCTGCCTTCCCTTACCCGATCAATGGGTGAGTAAATTCCCCCGGACTGCAAGGGGAATGAGACCAATATACCACAATTACAGGACTCATCAGAGAGTGCAATAAGACAAGGTGTACTAATTTACTGTGATGGATGTAACAATCTATAAGATCTCAGTTTCATGTTGTGGCTTACTCCTAGGAGGAGAAAGCTTCCACTCAAACCAATGACAGGAACTAGCTGCAGAACAGTTGGTCTCTTCAAGTAGAAGTTTTATCCCTTTGACAATGGTCCAGCTCCAGGTACAGCTGGTTGAGTAATCTAGACAAGGGACTCAACACAACTAGAATTGATTAGAAAACCACAACACCTGACCTTATAAAATACCAAAGCTGACAAGGAAATATGACACCCAATAATATAAGACTCTTTGGGAAAGATACACCCGTGACAGATCTGCCCACTCAGGCCATTATCACACAAAGCCAGCTATCCTTCATTACACCATTATGTCCCTAAGAACTTTGGTTTTCTTTCAAGTTTCTGTTATCATTACACAAGACTCAAAGTGTTTACTCAAAACACAAGGAAGGAAAACTGCCAGTTCCAACGAGGACGACCTCCACTGCATTTTCAATAAGCTTCTATAGGTCAACAGGCTCCCAGTGTGATTAATCAAGGCTGTATAACCTTTGAAGGGATGATTTATGAACTCTCTAATGAAACCCAATACCATGTGTGTTCAGATGGTCTAAATGGGATAAACTGATTTCTCTCTTTCTTTATAATAATATAACTGTCTATAAATGAATAAATGGTACTATCCTGTTACAATAGTGAGAAGAGGAAATACGTCTTCATTATAATACTCAGAGAATACCATCTATAGACCTACATTGGACTGTTGATGAAAATTCAGATCAGGCTATATCAAGCTATTTAATAAACAACAACAAAAAAATAACAAAACAATAACATCATGCCAAATACAGTAAAGAATTTTCTAAGTTTCATTGTTTTTCTGGCGTAACATTTCCTTGTGGTAGCAATGACTACATTTTTATATTCAGTTGATCAGAACAGATATAAACAAGAAACATATAATGTTACAATGGTCGCCAATGATCTCCCAATCCTTCGAGATATTTAAAGGTTTTCTCAGCATCATGTGTCATTACATTTCATGTTGAGGAAACAAAATCTGGTAGTTTTAACAATTCTGAAATGGAGAAATGTTTCATTTTGAATCAATGTACTTATTTTTTGTGTCACATGTTAAAAATGAATGAATTTTAAGTCTCTTTTGGAAATAGAAGATTAACAGTATTTATGCTATTTTGAGACAACACTTTTGTAGTTTAAACAGATTCTAGAATCTAACACACAACCCTCAGTTTGAAGAAGACTGGATGGCTGAGTTGTCTAGATGGCTGCCATTTACTGCTGACGATTAGGTGCCTACATGTAACTGTGATGGTTGTGGGTTCGGTTTGTTTGTTTGTTTGATTAGGGTTTAACGTCGTACTCAAGGGTATTTCACTTATATGACGACGGTTGTGGGTTCGTAGTGATCAGGAGCTATCCGCATTCAGAGTTGCATCAAACTATAGAACACTTGCAAACACTTCAACAAAATAAACATATGCAACAAAATAATAGATTAATTTATGTTTAACGCCACGCTCAAGGGTGGCACATCACAACCACATCACAACCTTAAAATGGGAAGAGTTTTGTTGAATTGGATTGATTGATTAGTGTTATACACTGTACTTACGGGTATTTCACTCATATAACGGCAGTGTATTTACTTGGTTTGTTTGTTTGTTTGATTAGGGTTTAACGTCGTACTCAAGGGTATTTCACTTATATGACGACTTGCCAGCCCAATGGGTGAAGGAAACCACCCTCGACACCACTGGCAACAAACAAAGACAAGACGGGACAAATACAGGACAATAACAGGACGCAATACAGACACCACAAACAGATCGGCTTCCTGTTCCCCTTTAGCTCTGAGAACACCAGGACAACATGAAGCTCCCTCCAACCACCCGCCAACAAAAATGGCAGTTATTCTGATCCTGTAAAGATGTGCACCACAACAATCAATGTATTTACCAGTTTTGAAACTAATTCAACAAAAATAATGAAAGAAAACCAGAACCCTGGTAAAGTCCAGATTTGATTTTTTTTTATCTATTTTCTGGGTTTCTTATTTTTTTTGTTTTGTTTTGGTTTTTATGGAAATCCCAAATTGATGGACTATTTAAACCAGTCGTTCTATATAAATGAGAGCAAAATAGTATAAACCCTGCTAATAAACTATGATATGCCTCCTCACCTGGTGATAATGATTGAATTTGAACCGCAGTTCTCCTCTGTGATATCTACATCTGCAATAAAAGTCAAACAACTATTTAATTGGACAACACTTAACACTTTCCACATTAAAAATAAAACAATTACAAGTTTGAACTTATGTGAAATAAAACATTCATACATTACCTTATTTTGTAAGCATTGTGAATGAATGTATAATATTTAATATATGCATTGTTAAAAAACATATTTTTTTAATCCTTCAGATGCTGCTACGGTTCACCTCCAGACTAGACTCTTACTCCAGATTTGATCTCTTACAATCTGGATAACTTTGGAGAAGGCTGGCTTGACATTTTCGCTTTATTATTTACAAAAGTTTAAATGTTTCACAGTTTGAACTCTACAGAGAAAACAACCATAAGTAAATAAGCAATTTAGTATGGCATACTATATACACTCAATCTAAAGTCAGTACATGTAATCATATTGATCTGTTCTGATCTAAGTTTTCATAATTCAAGTAAAATAAAAATCGGAAAACAATAATGACCAGTCTATATAATGAATATATGTTTTGCTATGTTCTCCCCTAAAAAAAATGCTAAATATCTTAGAAAAACAAACTAATGGCTATTTAAATTGATATCAATTTCCTCTTGAGATGCAAGAAAAAATATATGGATTATTTTTCTTTTAAAGCTACGGGATTCAACTCGAGCATTGTATTATTTTAATGATAATAATAACTTAATTTAACAAGGATAAAATTAATCAAATTAAATAAAAATTTGCTCTTCCCTTTAGCCTTCAATAAATACTGGACATAATTTATAGGGGTGAATATGAAGCTACATACAGACAACTGTGTGCGTTCATCAAATCTAATATTTTTTTTAAAATGAGTCGTAAAATTCTCCTATCCCAGGGTTAAATTCCCCAAATGGGCTGAAACAGGAGCCTTCCCCAAATTCATGGATCAAGCCCTGACCAGACTCAAACTCATGGGTACATCGGGGAGAGGTTCAGTAATGGTAGTAAGTTCGAGTCTGGTTGAGTGTCTACCCGACCGAAAAGTTAAGAACGATAAACAAACTGTACTTTACCTTGGTGAGTATCAAGGGGTGAGGTATGTTGTAATTGTATATAGCTAGTTGACATGGGAGAAGACGGGCTAAGACAACCAGTCTTATGGAGAAAATCGAGCACTATATCACAGCCAAGTATATCATTCTCTAAAGATACCAGCTTTCTGAAAAATCAAATAACAAGATTTTATGTAATAAATATTCAGAAATCTTGATCGTTCTGAAGGTTTATTTCATTTAAACTTTGTACATGGGTGACCCATAAGAGCACATTATAAAATGTGAAGCATTTTGCATCGATGGAATCTTTTATGTTCCTGCAGTGCTACATGTAGCTAAAGATGGTATGTACTTCCCGGAGTCAAAGGGAGAAAAACACCTTGTAAAAACAGACTATTTTGTTAATTCCCCCGAAACTGATCAGAAGTCAGTGTGCTTGCTGTCAAAAGTATCATTTGGTTTACTTTACAATGTTTTAGATATAAGGCCACTGCCCTGACAAATCATTTAAGTTTTTGCTGGAACAAAAATTATCATCTTTAACAGAAAGTTAAATATTGAAACTTTATGATAGAAAAGAAATTAAATGGCCTTTCCCGATTGTTTGTTTAATTGGGGTTTTACGTCATACATAAGGTTTTTCACCCATACGACTGTTTGGCGAAGAAAAACACTCTGGACACCACTGGCAGCAAACACAGATAAGACAGGATAAAGACAGGATGCAAAACAAGGGCATTACATTGGCTTGATGTTGCCCCTTAGCACTAAGGAAACACGATTTGTTTGTTTGTTTGATTGGGGTTTAACGTCGTACTCAAGGGTATTTCACTTATATGACGACGGATTGTCCA
>JAQQZZ010143969.1:0-12969 GCA_030265115.1 Mopalia vespertina | reverse complement strand
ATTACTACATAATAACGTTGAAGCCTTCCTTATTATGTACTAATAAATAATAACTGAGTTGCTCTGACTATACTACTCATGTCATATTAGCTTTCTAGAAATGTCTCAGAAAATCTGGTAAACGATTTATGGTCACCATTCAGAGATTTCAACTTTATGTTGTTCCATATGAATTAAAGATTTAAACGCGTTTGTTTGAAATATACAGCATATATACCTATTTTGGGCATTGCAATACATCTTGTCGCGAATGGTTTAAAATAAAACGAGTTTACATTCAAAAGACCGCATTTTATCAAACTTTGATATCTTGCATGAACAAAAACAGTTTTATAAGTAAATGATGTCATTTGCTTGTTGTTTCTTCCACTAAAGTATTTTATGTGCTTCACGCATGTGTCATACCACAAGTCTATCAACTAAAGGTAAGAAACTTCGCATTGCCTAATATCAACGGTATTGAGATCATTTCTATAGACCCTCTTACGGCTAGCTATTGCCCTCTACCGTACAATGTATAAAAGTTTAATCTTATAACTAGACTGAGGAATCACGAGAACAAACCAACGCTACTTCAGAATTAAGGTACATTTAACTTAAATTCTAATACTCATGGTTTACAAAGTCACCTTTTAATGTCCTTTGTGCGGAACAGAGAAAGGGTAAATGAACGCATGAACAGTGTTGTATTAGACATGTTGTATGAAACTAACTGAACTGCTATTGCATCTAGCAAAAGGCAACATTTGGATGTTGAGTTGTTGAGTTACAAACGGTTAATAAGAACTAACGTGTCAACACTGTATGTGATCCCGGATGCTCTCTTGTTGCACGAATAGAAATTTATTATCCAGGAAAAATAGTCTCATTATTGTCGCTGGTGTTTGACTTATCTATTTTCCGTTCATGTTACAAGAAGATGAAAATCAGAATGATGTTTTCGTCGAATTGGCGTTTCCTGTTAACCTAGCAAATAATTATCAATCATATGTTTTTGCACGTGATTTTCAATCACTTGATCAAATCCTGTATGACCACTGACGACCTAGCTCGAGTAACTTGGCACGAACACCAGTATCTTTTCTGTGATGTTGTTCTTGCTTATTAGCTGTCATCGCTCAAAGCTAAATTTCAAATCAAACTTTTGTCAACACGTATGTGTACACCTATTTCTTGAATACAATAATAAATACGAAATTATTATCATTGTATCGTACAAGTAAGTCGTTTGATATGGCCTTTCTGCGGGTGAAACTTGTAAGGGTTTGGAAGAGATTTGATATTTGTTTTACTACCATGGTGCTGGTAAATAACGAAGATAAACACTGAATACTTTTTTGTATCTTTTAGTAGATAAACACTATCAAAACTTGATATTAAAGCCGATATCTGACAGTTGTAGCGATGAACACGTTAGCAGTTAGGACAACATATACCCGACCTTCGATTCATCTGGGTCTGTATATACAAGTTAAACAAAACAGTGAGTATAAATGCGACAAATATGGGTTATGGTGAGTGTCACAGACTTATTAAATACATTTATTGGGACAAGCCAAATATAAAATTCCAAAGATTCATCACAAAGTAAACCGAAGTCATTGACAATGGGTTGGTACGGTGGCTTGTAAGCGACGTTTCATGTTTTTTTTTTTTTTAACTTTTCTATGTTTTTTTTACACCGCGGTGGAAACATTTACAACGCGGTGAAAACGTTTACACCGCGGAGGAGACTTTTACACAGCGGTGAAAATTTTTACTCCGCGGAGAAAACATTTACACAGCGGAAAAAACTTTTACACCGCGGTGGAAACATTTACACCGCGGTGAAAACGTTTACACCGCGGTGAAAACGCTTACACCGCGGTGAAAACATTTACACCGCGGAGAAAACTTTTACACCGCGGTGAAAACTTTTACACCGCGGTGAAAACGTTTACACCGCGGTGTAAAAGTTTTCTCCGCGGTGGAAATCACGTGGAAATCACAGTTCCGATCTCACTTTCCACTTATCCGGCATGTTAAAGTTACGCAAGCTTAAGTCTAAAGTTATGCGGATAGGGGAAGAGGCGTCAGCCGGCATCAGATTGGTTCGAGAAACACGTGACCGTCTTCGTGCTCGATCAACACAATATACCATGGAGCACATGGTTCATCTCGACGACGTTATATACGGGTCATTGATCTATTTTATTCTCAACACTGAATTTAAAACTACTAAAAACTGTTCAAATCATGAGCCCTAAACATGAAAATAAACATAGAAATAAACTTCAACTGAAAGATTTCATAAATCTAATAGTGAATTAATTTTCAAAGTGCATAGATCAGAGAAAGCAGAAGATATTTTTTGCAGAAATTTTCTGATTTAAAAACTCTATAATCAGTTCATTTTCAAGATTATTAATAAAAAAAGATAAATTATTATTCAACTGAAAAATGTGAGGTATAGGCCTACTGCTATAAGGATATCAATTTCGATATATCACAACTTGTCGAACGCAGAACGATTACCAGAGAATACTGCATGACATTACCAATTATGTGTAGATCTATTTATTTATTTATCTCAAGTACACATCCATTAATTTGCAAAAGTTATTTTTTAATTTGTTAACACCACCCAAGCGAGCACGACTTTAAATTTGCATTCATATCAGTTACTCTCAAACCTCAATACACACAAATGTATCTATTCGCGTCGTCACTTTTTCTATCCCGTTAAAATGTTTATACCAAACTTACCAAGGTATTACAAGGGTTTACTATCGTTAACTGTGATTGCAATAAAGCGTTATAATTTGTAATCAAACATTTATATGAATGGCACAATCTATGTCTTTTAATGATTAAATAAAAAAATTCATTACTAAACTTAATTAAATTTAATTAAATTAAACTAAATTACATCTAACCTGATTTATCTATGACATGTGAATGGATACAGGAGAAAAAATAACACAAAATATATAGATGTCACAGAAATGTCGGTCTTACTGTTCCGAATATCAGTAGATGCATTCTGTATGACAGTATCATATATCATATTTCTTTGAATGCGTTTAACCCAATAAGATGTAATCTTAATATACACAGACGATAATTTCCTATTTCACAGATAATCACTTATAACTAATTCCATATCCAAGCATTAACTTATTGTTTGATAACGTCTCCAAATGTACTGACCTATGGCTTGTCTGAAAGAAGATGCACTCTTCATGCCAAACATGACAACAGAATGATTTCTTAAAAAAAATGTCGCTAATGTAAAAATATGAGAGAAATTTTGCCTTACAGTTTTAGAAGACACTGTTCGTATTTGTAACAGCAACTTACAAGAAAACTAAAATAGCAGCACTTCATTTTCACATATTGTAAAACATAACTTACAAATATATGAACTTGGAAGAAGGTAGGACGTATATAATCAGACGCTAATTGATTTGCCGAAAAAATGTTGCATTTGAGCATATATATACTTACACGTCTAATAGTCGAGTATTGGAGTTTCACTATGTTTGGTCGATTACAGAGTACTAATTGGTCGATTTATCTTTTGTACAAATTGTATTTTGCTTACAAAGGGAACAATCATAATCGTGTGTATCTCCTATAGTTGTAAATCACAACCTTAATTCATAAACTCAACTCAGGCAAGACGTACACCTAATCCAATCAATTCCTGTGCCAACCTCAGTCTCCTTGAAACATAACACACATATTGTATGTACAATTTTGAGTTGGTGTTGGTCTGTGGCTTGTTTGTCTGTGTGTTTCTTTTATTGGGGTTTAACGTCATACCGGTTATATCACTTATATGACGACGAACAGTCAATTTCACACAGTTTAAAACGGCGGAAAACCGAAAGAAAGTCTCGTAAAAACCAAACGCGAGATTTGCCGACCACGTAGACGTGCATACCGTACGTGCTTACCTCCTGTGGCTACCGAATGAGTGTAAACTTGAAGACTGCCTTACAAGTTTGACTGTACATTCTTCTAGCAAGTAGGGCTGTAGTCAAACTGTTTCTAGGCGCATTTCACAGCCTGCCATTTATCAGAAATGAAAACGAATAGCTCGATCGCGAATGATTGTGTTTCTTCTTCCGAATTCGTCAAACACATTGATCTTGAATTGTTCGTCACCATGACTTTCCAGTTAACCGGGACTGTATTTTGCCTTCTCTCGTTATTTATCACCGGTAGGTAGCTTTATTATTTATATTTCTAAAAAGCAATCACACTGGCACAGGTATGTAGATTATTTAAAATCGATTAATCACCTTATGTTCTAGATAACACGCAGATACAAGTTTCTTAATAAACCTGTATCTCGAGTTGTGTTATGGGTGCCCTACAGACATCTCGAGATAAGGTAATGACCATTAATATGGTGTATAAAGTATTGTTAAAAATGTAACTAACATATGTATTACTTAATAATTTACCTAATTCCACGATCCACTGTGAATTTAATAGTTTTTTTGTGATTGTAATATTGGACTAGAGGTACAGAACAATATATACTTTAAAAGGCTTGGATACTCAGGAGTACAATTATGGAAATTGGTGAATTTTATTTTGAAGATAACTAAAACTTTTTTAAAATCAACATATATATTGTATGATTTAATAACTGATCTAATTCCTCGATCCACTGTGAAGATAATAGTTTTCTGATTATAAAGTTGCATTTTGTCTTGTGATTTGTTCTGTTAAGGAGTGGACATGTAATATCACACACACGTGACGTCAAATACATGTCGGTTTAGATCGGATGTTTATTTGTTTGTGGTTTAGCGTCGTACTCAAGGGTATTTCGCTCATATGACGATGGATTGCCCATTTCACTCTGTTCCGGGCTTAAGCACGATGGGAAACCAAGAGGAAACCTCGAAAATACCGCCTCCGTGATTGTTGGAGGGACGTTGTGTGAGGCACTCTACCTGATGGGCGACCAAAGGACTAGAACTCGTGAACATGACATCGAAGTAGAATCAGTTGGCGAACACGCTAACCACTAAACCACGGCAGCGGACTAGACAAGATGTCGGTATTCAAGTCTGTCTACAGCGACTGAAATGAATAAATAAAACAATTTGACGTACGAACCGGCTCGTTTTATATATCATAGAACACTTTTCCAGACAACAACAGAACAAATATATTATTTGACACCATTGCTACAGTGTAGATCACATCAATTGTTATTTTTCAATAAAATACGATCAGTAGAAGGTTGTCATGCAATATATGATCATTTCTTTATTGCGCTCAACTAATTTTTGCAGAGTTCTGTGTGCGCATGGGTTAGAATTGAATGTTCGTAAACCTTAATTGGCTGTACTTTATCAGCCAATGACAGTTCAATTGGATGGCTCGACAAATATACACATTATTCGGGTCTTGGTAAAGCGCGTTTAATACAGGGTAATCATTCATCGAAAGTACATTTTAAAATCCTTGACTTGTCATCATGCACTCAAAGGCGGTGTGAGCTGTCAAATTGTTGAAGATAAAAACTTTTAAGCAGAAATCATTCACTGACAGAACTGCAGGATCGAATGGATGTCAGTTTAGATAGATGCAGAGTTCTGTATCTCTAATAGTTTATCATAAAATGTAGCATTATGTCAGTACAGAGTTACAATGCACATAACTGGATAATTTCAAGTTTTTCACATACCTGATTTAATGGGTTCAATTAGCACTATCCAAAAATATTTGATATATATTGATATATGTCAAACAAAATTTGAAATCACCCATTAGACTTAATGAAAACGAAAATACGGTTCTGTTGCTAACCCACCATTTTTAATTTCTGTCTTTCGTCCTGAATGTACGTTTGAACTTTTAGCAGAAGGTCCTGTAACACTGTTTAGGCATGTTTACCAAAAAAGGATACAAAAATATTCGATTGGGATGTAAAACCTATATTAAACCGGTAGATCTATTTTATTAATTGAAGATTTGAGCCCTACTTCAAATTACACAAATTGAGGCTTTTAAACTCAGTAGCTAGATTGCTTAGACTGTTTAGATTGCTTGCTCGGCGGTTTCTTGTCGACAACTGATTATAGTTTTTAGTTGTTTTTTCAGTCTGGTCTGGCAGTTCTTTGTAATACTGTTATCTTGAATTCTGGGATTGGCATTTGTCTTTTCAGGCTACATTTCCTTAGACGTCACTCCCTTACAACTTGAATCGTCACTAGATGCGTTTAATGCGGCTACAGACAAATCCAATCGCGAGTAAGAATGCTGTATTTTAAAACATGCCTGATAAATTCACAAATACTGATCACTTCTATTTGACATCAAGAAAATATATATTTCTGAATATCGAAAAATAAGCATGATTTGAAAACTATATAAATAAAATGAAGACGCTAAACAGTTCTGAAGTCATATATAAAGTTCTGCGCAATCAATTTATTCCTAGATATTATTGGAAGAGACCTAGTGTCTTTAGGCTAATTCAGTTACTGTTGTCAGAATAACAAGTTGTCTTAAAGAAGCTCTATTTATTTATTATGGTTTTCAGGACGGAACATCAATTTCCCATATACAATCTGTTTTTAATTGTTCACACAAACTATGCTACAATTGCGATTAGTAGTATAGAAAGGCATTGTGTCACCTCACTACTGATAACGCATGGTTTGTACGTTATATGTTATGCGGGATCATTTTGATACCGGACTACATAATTATAGAATTTCTGGATATTCTACATGTTAAGTAAGGATTTATGCGTTATCAGTAGTCCGGTATCATACCGGACTACATCTTAAGTAAGGATTTGTGCGTTATCAGTAGTCCAGTATCATACCGGACTACCTGTAAAGAAGGGCTGTGGGTTATTGAGTACTAATGGCCGCCATCTTTGACGGTTACATTGTGTTTGGTTCTTCCGCGCTACTATTTATGTAGTAATATTTTAGTACATGATAACGTTAAACTAAACGTTATTATGTATTCATTCTGAGCGGAAGATACCGGATTACATGCTAAGTAAGGATGTGTGCGTTATCAGTAGTCCGGTATCATACGGGACGACATGTCAAGAAGTGCTGTGGGTTATTGAGTACTAATGACCGACGTCCTTGACGTGACGTCAGCGTGATGGGATCGTGAGGGGTCACCGGATTGCATGACAAGCGTGTCGTCTGCCCGGGATGATCCCGGCCTACTGGTAAATAAGAACTGTGGGTTATTGAGTACTTATTGACGAGGAAAGTGGCGTTCGTGACATCACAGGTTGCACGTGATGGTCGTGGTTCTGGGCGGTGAATCCGTTATCTAGAGAAAAGAGACGCAAGTCTAATATACTAGTACGAAGAATGGGTTTCTTGAGTCGGCGGTTTGAAAAAGAAGGGATTTAATTAATTCTATGCCTGACGATGGCGGGGTATGCACAGTGTCAATGACCGAGCCAGATGTCAAGTCATGTTATGCAATGACTTTGACGTTGACAAAATGCACCATGAACGGTACAACAACTACATCGATCGAGTTATCTCCCTTGCAAATGACAGTGCAGATGGTTTTCAGTACGCATAAACTCAGTCACGCTAGGCCGTCGCTCAAGGTCACGCAGGACGGTTCGGGGTAAACAAGTGACCTCACTCAAGCTTTCGTCCGCTTCAGTCCTACTGTACACTGTACACTGTTAGATTTCAATGGGGCTAGCGAGAGCTCAGAGCTGTGTTGTAGCCCTTCATGGTGTTTTTTAATATCATATATATAAAGAGTAGACTTGTTTTCATTTTTTATTATATTTTAGTCTTTCGTTTGTCATTTGATGGACTAAAGAGCGAACCCAGAGCACCATAGCCCACACAACATGGCGCAGCGCCATCTGTACTCCCATGGTCAAAGGAAGATCACCGTGTACAGTGTTAAAAGCAGTCCCTTGATGTCTAAGTCACTAACAAAGCCCCAAGCCTGTGCTGTAGACCTTCATTAGTTTAAAAAAAAATATATGTATAGATATGAATAAAGGGGCAACTCGGTTAGCATTTGCTATTACATAATATGGAAGGGTTTAACGTTATCATGTCCTAATTATTTAATACATAAATAGTAGCCGGTTATCGTATTGATACCGGGCTACTATTTATGTAGTTATATTTTATTACTTACAAAGAAGAAATGTACGTTATTATGCACTAATTCTGAGACCTTGATAACGGACTACATGTTAAGTAAGGTTTTGGGTATCTTCCCGTGATGCTTTGCGCGCTATGGGGTCTCGCGAGAGTTGTCGACATGTGACGAGAGTTGACATGGGGTGCTGTGAGGTTACAACATTGACAGGAGGAGTGATCTCCCTTGGCTTCACACCAGACCAATCAGCGAAGAGGGAGGTGTGAGATTGACGAATCGGCGATGACCAAGGTGTGAGATGGACCAATCAGCGAAGTCTGAACAGCGGCGGCGGCATGATGCCGTAGCAGTATGGCAAGGCGTCGGGGTGTCGAGGCACATGCGCCGCAAATACCCCGCCGCCGCAGAACGCAGCAGCAGTACGTGATGGCGTCGTGGCGTGTTAGCACATGCGCATGTGCCACGACACAACGACGTACAGCTGCGGCGTTCTACGGCCTCACTGCGACATCAAAACGCCGCACGACGCCGCAGAACGCCGTACGACCATATGACGCTGACGTCACGTCAACGACGTCGGTCATTAGTAGGCCTACTCAATAACCCACAGCACTTCTTGACATGTCGTCCCGTATTATACCGGCGGCCATTAGCACTCAATAACCCACGGCCCTTCTTGACATGTAGTCCAGCATGATACCGGACTACTGACAACGTACAAATCCTTACTTAACATGTAGTCCGGTATGATATCGGACTACTGATAACGCACAAATCCTTAACATGTAGTCCGGTATCAAAATGACCCCGCGTTACATATAACGCACAAACCATGCGTTATCAGTAGTGAGGTGCCAAACCGATCCCTCACTACTGATAACGTACAAACAAATTAGTACATAATAACGTTGAAGTCTTCCTTATTATGTACTAATAAATACTGAGTTGCCCTTTCTATACTACCGTGATTCAATATTAATAATATTAGGTTATATGTTAAATGTGTTACGTCACATATTCTTTCCACCGCGATGTTGAAGATTTTTGTTATGTATCTCTACCCTAAATGTTGTTTAAGGTGATGAGCATGTTTTGTTTAAGCAAATAAGCTACGACTACTAGGTCTTCTAATTATAGTGTAATGCAGAACTCAAGAATAGGCCATTTATATGTTTTATAGTATTTAATCGATGTTAAAATAAGTTTTAAGCGACATGTAAGGCCCTGATAATTCTTTTCACAGCTATAAGTAAACCATACAAACATACATTACTCAGGCTTGTTTAATTCTTGACCATTCTGTCGCCTTATTATTGGTATATCATCTTCGGTTTATTTTACTTGTCCATATAGGCTCGGAATCATTGCCGGTGGCGTGAGTGGGGGTTTGGCACTCCTTGTTCTAATCTTTGTCCTCGTCGCATGCTGTATCAAGGCGAATAAACATACAAGGAGAGCTACAGGCGCAGTGGTACACCCTGCTCAACCTTCCATCGCTGTGACTAACACAAGTAAGCGTCTATTATCGTAATAAGAAGACATTGTTATTGTTGTAATCCTATTTCCTCGAAAACGTGGGCTTGGAGGAGAATCGCCACACAATTAAACCAAATGATTTGAAATTTAACAGAGAGAAAGTAAAGAAGTAGTAGCGATTCGATGCGAAGGATGTTAGTGGGAAATAAACAATGAACGAAATTGAACAACTAAACAGCTTTTTCTTATCAGGATTGGACAAAATGTTATGGTAACGGTTACGTTTCTAACGCGTTCGAGTTGCTGGTATAAAATATGACGATGATTTCTTGTTTTCCACTTTACAGGTGTCTCGACGAGTCAACCGCAATATCCGATGCAGCCACCACCTAGTTACACAGGGTACCCCGCGAAGCCCAGTGTAAACCAAGGCTACCCGCCTCCAGCGCAGCCAGCATTTTATCCGCCAATTGTGGCTTCTGCAAGCCAACCTAATCCTGTTTAAGTGTTTTCGAAAATGGTTCTGCTTCCTTGACAAGAATGTCAGATTAGATATGACGTTATTTGGGTGTCAGATTTTGGGCTCTAGTTAGTGTTAGGTTATACATTTGTTTGGTCTTACTTAAAGGACATGCCGCTTAATTTGTTAAAATTATATTGAATAAAAGGAAATATGACTTGATGCATGCTTTCGTTCAAGGCATTTCCTTATCCGCAGTTATTTAAAACGCAAGAGCACATGTAGTACACATAAAATACTGAATACAGATGAACTTATCCGAGTTTACAATTAAATTTACCAGTAAAACACTTGTTTTTTTTTAGTGAAAAGACTTTTTTTTAAAACTTAGATTACAGAAATTAAAAAAAAAAAACACAAGCGTATTATATACTTAGAAACACAGAAAACACTGAACAGATATGAAGTCAAACAGATTGACAATTAAGCATATCAGTGGGAATCCTTTAAATATAGCATATTCAATGAATTCTTTTTGGTAATATAGCATATTCAATAATTCTGTTTGGTAATATAGCATATTGAATGAATTCTCTTTAGTAATAAATCATAGCTGACAATGTATCACCAATAACTCATATTGGTAATGTATTATTATTAGTTAGTTTGTTTTATAAATAGGTACCGTCTTACTCAATGGCATTTCACTGATATGACGAATCATTGCCACTTTCACCTGTTCCGTACATAACTGTGGCTGTTAACAGGGATAGAATTGAGAAAACCACACCAGCGATTGCCGAAGCTACCATCACACCTCAGATTGGCAATGTATTATAATGATTTCTAGTTGGTAGTTTATTTAACTCTCGTATTGTATCACAATGGACTCTGTTTGAAAATGTATCTTAATGAACTGTTTGATAATGAAGCATAATGGACTGACTGATTATGAAGCATAATGGACTGTTTGATAATGAAGCATAATGGACTCTCTGATTATGAAGCATAATGGACTGTTTGATAATGAAGCATAATGGACTGTTTGATTATGAAGCATAATGGACTGTTTGATTATGTAGCATAATGGACTGTTTGATTATGAAGCATAATGGACTGTTTGATTATGAAGCATAATGGACTGACTGATTATGAAGCATAATGGACTGTTTGATTATGAAGCATAATGGACTGTTTGAATATGAAGCATAACGGACTCTGTTTGAAAATGTATCATAATGGACTGTCAAGTACAGTTAGATATGTCTTTAAAATTTACTGTTATGAAAACAAAGGATTTAAAATGGGTCAGAGTGCTGAAGTGGCCCATCATGATAGTACACAATATTCTGTGGTATTGTATATAGTTAATAAAGCTGACAAGATATTGTACTGTTTCTTACACGTACATGTAATAAACTTTAGATGTCCTCAATCCTGATACTGAGCACTGTTTATGAGTTGGTATTTCTCCGTGGCTTGTTTGTCTGTGTGTTTCTTTTATTGGGATTTAACGTCATACCTGTACTCAAAGTTATATCACTTATATGACGACGAACTGTCAATTTCACACAGTTTTATTGATCATATTGATTTTAGGTATTTGGTGAATTGCAATCCCATCCTTTGTCTTAACAGAAGGAGGCTACATTTCAAGTTTGAAGTTATGTTTGGAATTTATTTTAAGTTATAGTGGACAGCTATGAATATTTTAAGTTATAGTGGACAGCTATGAATATTTTAAGTTATAGTGGACAGCTATGAATATTGCTAAATTATACAATCACTGCCATATTTTTCGGAATTTGCTGAAATGAAATCCCATAGATTATCTTTAGAGGAGGAAGCGGCATTTTATAAATAATTGTTTTGTTTTTGGTTGGGATGTACCGTCTTAATTATTAGCTAACTATCAGATACCTAACGGTTATGAAATACACGTTTTTCTTTACTGAGTTATGTAAGACATAATCTTTATGTTGCATTTCTTCTGTTTGATTGGTTAGGATTTAACATCTTAATATTTTATTTGTGAGCCTGGATTTTCCATTTGAGACTGTTCTTTCCTAAATACGGCGAACAAAAGGGCGGGAATCTCGTGGAGCCCACAGTGATGGCAACAGGCGTATTCGAAACATGCTATACGACCATCGAGAAATATGATATACATGTAAAATTTCAATAAACTTTTTAAGGAGACAGAAAATATAGTGGGAAGTGGTCTAAGAAGTTCAAAAGAACCAAAAAACAGGAGGAAGACTTTGCTTCATGTGTGTGTGTGTTTTTTTTAGATAGATTACTTTGTCTTTATATTAAACCTTCTCTAATAAAGAATACAACATCAAAGACATTTTGTTTTGTTTGAGGATTTATAAGTATATTAAGTTTAAACAGCGAAGGTCAGGACTAGGAACGTTTTGGAAATGACTTTTCCTCGACTTCTTGTAGCAAGGATAACAAAAAATGAACGGATATTCGTCATCAACGTAAACTAGGCACATCCATACATCCCGAGACCTCAAAGTCACACACGTGCTTCTATTTTAGATTATTACGAGATGTTATCCAACAAGATGTTGTGTAATGAGTTTGTGTGTCTGACTACGACTTTTGGTCTGCAACTGTATTTCGGAGACTTCAAAGCGTGACATTTAGAAAGCACGTCTCCGTAATTCACTTGTACATCTAGTATGGTATTTTAAAGGAGAAAACCACCCAAAAACCATATTCTATAAATAAGTAAACCTTTTTGTGTGTAATACAATATATTAATTTCCGATCATAACCTGATCGTAACTCTGGTTATCATCCATTAAAGAGCAACACAAGCACCAGTTGAGTCCCCAAATCCTGTGCTGCTAAGTTTTCCTGCACTCTGGTTGGTCAGCCAGTTTTGAACTATCCAATGATAGATCAGTAAA
>JAQQZZ010143958.1:0-12969 GCA_030265115.1 Mopalia vespertina | reverse complement strand
AGAATTTGTTCCCGATCTCAGCTAAAGCAAACATCTCAGGTGAAGACTCAAAGAATTAAGCATGTGATTTAATCCTGTTGTTTTAACATCGGATAAATAAATAAATAAATAAATAAAAATAACCAACTTAACACTCGGTGTGCTATATTTTCATTTTACAAGGAATATCAAAATCGTGTATCTCGGAAAGACCGTTAGTACGGCTTGCAAGTAGACAAAACGTTAACTAAAAGCTCAACAGGTTTTAATGAGACTTTCTTCTGTACCAGTCACCTCAGATTAGATTCGTTCTGACCTGGTTCATTTCTAGATCTAATTATACTTTCAAGCAAAAAATGTTAGCAAGATAAGTAGGGCCTATCTGTTACACGCTACACATTTTTCACATGTTATTTCCCATGAAAAATATCACCTTCTCTCGATAAGGTTCCTGGTTTCCCATAACTCACGATGTATGCTGATTACCCTTAAGAATTCAAGAAGTCTGTCGGATACCCACAACAATTCGCGATTCAGAAACCAGTCTGTAGCAGTTTGATTAGAATTGGAAAATCAATTAATGTATGTCTGTCCTTCAATTTGTCTCCAAGAACCTTTGGCTGGTGCTCATCCCTCATAAAGAGCGACTCGTTTCTCAACACATTTTCACATTCCAAAAACAAGAAACAAACAATTAAATATACTTTTTTAACAACAGATACACCAACGCGGCTTCATTAACCATCCTGGAATATGCAACAATTGTTTGTTTCTTATTTACAGGTTAAACAATTACATCAATAGTGGGGTGTTTTTGTCTTTTTTACGAACGCCTGCATGAGTATAAAATAGTCTAATATTTGTTAGGAAGCAAAGGGCTCAGTGGATTTTGTTTTTATAAACATCATTCTATTAATGACTTTGTACATATACTGTACACATTAAGGCTTAAGCCGTTAAGCCGTTAAGCTAATTTCGCTTACATTTTATGCGATACAGCGGAAATACAATATGTAAATTAATATGAAATGTATATAGTATTTTCGTTATTTTGGGATAACACTTTCTTAGTTTGAACCGGTTCCAGTTCAGAAATTTTGCAGGTTGAAACCCGTCCGGGAATCGAACCCACTACCCTCAGAGTTAATGTATATATGTTAGAGTATACAATATAACACATTTAAATAGCGATGTGTGGTACAGTAGTTGTAGATATTTGTAGATAAAGGTAAGTTAATCCGTAAATTGTGTTGTAGCAGGCGTCAGATACCGTCAGTGGGTCCCGTTGGCGTACCATGTCGACAATATTTCACAGGAAAATTCTAAGCTTACTTAGTTTAATCTAGCAGATTCTTTAATGAAACTGCAAACAGCCAGAAAAATAAAACAGTTTTGGGTGACTGTTAATTCTGAAGAACCATATAATAAGAAAGTTGTTCTAAGGTCACCCATATATCCTGTATTGCTCACGTCATTCACGAGACGTTGTCTCTCGTTGATATATTTAGGACAATTTAGCAAATAATGGTATAAAATGATTGAAAAGGGCGTCGTTCAAAGAACCGCAACCGGTCCTCATTCTGCAGAGTATTCTACTTAATAAACGGTCGCCATGCATGGTAGTACCACGTAAGAGGTTTGGTAGTAGAAAATACCCGCATTAATTTGTGTTTAAATTCAATACTATCTGGTATAAGTTTGAGGTGATCTGGAATAATATTCCAATCGCTGGTTGTACATGGGAAAAAAGATTTGGCAAATGCTACTGTTCTTGTATAATACGTTCACGTTGTGAGCATATTGGGAAGTCTTTGAGGATAAGGATTTCTTGAAACAACTGGTTCTGGAAGTCTATCTTGCAATGTGGAAAGACAAGGGTGGTTTAGCATTTTTTGTGCAGAGTGCACAGGCGATGGATTTTTCTTCTCTCTGATGCCGTAATGAAGCCGGACACCTCGTAAAGCAATGCTGTTGCAACACTCTTTGTTAAACCGGTGGTGATTCTTAAATAATCTTTTTGCAAAGATTCTAATGCGGTGGTTTGGTTTTCGGTTAAGCAATCCTAAACTATATCTGAATATTCAAGGGAGGGTCGGATAAAACTTTTGTACATAAGTGGAGTGGAAATTGTGTTTGATTGGAGTTTTTCTATGCAAATACGTTTACATAATCCGAACCTTTAGTTTGCTTGAACGCCTCGTTATGGGAATCTAATATTTACCTGGTAAATAATGAAATCTGGAATGTTGACGGAAGCTTGTAGTAAGTAGCATGGTGCTCTGAGAGGGCAATACGGCGTTTTGCTCAGTCAATGGGGCTAGCCAGTGGTCAAATAGGGAGATAAATATGTTACTCAAATAACCCACAATATGACAATATAATTTAATGGGGTTGGTCAGTGGTCAAAAGGGGAGATAAATATGTACTTATATGACCGAAATTGTTACCTATACCATTGGCTAACAATAGCATGGTATGAATATGCAATTAAATTAAATGGTTAGTTAATGGCATATGTGGCACTGCCAGTTATATAAATGACAGATTTATCTCCCTTTTTAGCTACTAGCCAACACCATTGGCACAGTGTATCATAATTTACGCACCATGCCTTGTAGCCTGGGTATCGTTCTGCAGGGGTTCTTAGCCTAAAATGATACTGCTTTGCCTTCAGTACTGGACGCCATGGTAGTTAAGATAGACTAAAGCTTAGATCGTGTTGTGGAACGGACCTCAGGGGCGGTTGCTCGAAGCGCTATTGAATTTAAGCCGCAATTAGATGACGTACGTCACCCCTCGCTGAATCCAATATTAGCGATTTAATCTGGTGTTAGCGACTATTCGTCTTTCGAGCAACTGGCCCCAGAACATAATGTAGCTTTCGTGTATTGTTTGTTATCAGTGACGTCAATACGGAGGTTTTGAGTTATGACGTTTCGACAACAGAGTGACGTCCCTTTGCGAAAGGACGTTGCCACTTTATGACTGCCTATACTTTAACATTGTGGGTTGTTGGTTTTCAGGAAAATATAGCTTTAAAAATGTAACTTTTGCAAAAAAATAATATTTTAAGCTATGGGAAAAAGAAATTCATATGGTTTTATCAACGTTTACCTGTTAATTTGCAATATTCCCTATACCGCCCATGTTAAGAATTGTGGATTGGCCCTCCCTTGCCGTAAACCTATAACGTCACTCTGTTGTCGTAACGTCATAACTGGAAACCCCCGTATTGTGGTTTCCATTATAACTATAAGGCCGAAATAGGACCACTTTAAACCATGTTCAAACCAACCAACCAACCCATTGTAAATAAGGTATTTTGTAAAAGTCCGTGACTGTGGGAATATTGATCCACGTCGAAGAGAGAGCATCCATGAGTCTTCCGACTGTGTAGTCTGTGTAATAAGCCGGCGCTTCATCATAGAACATTATTCAAATACAGTGGGTAGTTACAATCCAATGGGTAGGCTTACATATAGCAACATACATATAGCAACGGACTTCTGTATTAACTAATTCTGTGCTAATTGAAATTAAGAAGTTTGCTTTAAACCTTGAAAGCTTCATAGTTTTTGTTACTCGAACAATCCTTAGCGGTTGACGGCGACTTGGTTGTACTCTCGGAGAGTGGTGCATTTTAGAATACAATCTAAATATTTCCCGTGCGTTGGATATGTTTTACAGCCAGTGAGTGGCTAGTTACATATATTTTAATAATAAATATATAAACTCACTAGTGTCTTGTGTATCGTACTGACACCACAGTGACGTCGCAGTACAACCATGACATTTCGTATTCTACCATAGGCTTGCTTTACATTCACCTCTTTGTGGGCTTCGGCACCAGTTTCTAGTTTCACGTGACACATTGGCTTCATGACAGAAACAATGACGTCAATGGATCTGGATTCCAAGATTTCAGACGGCGACCCCATCCCCCGTGTGAGAACACGGAAAAGACACTAAATATACCTCATGCACAGGAGAGTGGACATTTCGTAGTATGCTATGCCTTCGACAGATTTGGTCAACGTCGTTACTCTACCTTATACTCATTCCAAACACTACGATAACACTAAAGCACTACTGCCGTACCATGCAGACCATGCTGTCTTGAAGGCTCGATTGACCTTTAACATTTGATTGCGATTTGCCACCATATATCAAAAGTGGTCGTCCTTGAGCAAAGCGTGTTCTAACGTACGGAGCGTCGTGAGTGTGGGAAACGACCTTCCAAGGATATGAATGCCTTTATCTATTCTAAATTGGCCATACAGTTTCTTCAAAGTGACATACCATCCGGATGTTCCACAGAACCTGCAAATATATTTTGGTTCATAATCTCAATACTAAAGTTTATATGTGGATAAATTTATACTGTTAAAAGCATTTAATTGTTGATATAATTGTTGACATTAGTCCAAATGTGGCTTTCCCAACCAAGCCATTCCAGTATTATGTACGTTTTGTAATGAACCATGCATTGGTTAGTAAAAATGATTCCTGGTAGCGACTTTTGGCCACCAAACAATTTATTGGTATCGCTTTAATATGCTTCTGATTTTTAGGATGGCTTGTTACCCGCTTTGATGTAAAATCCATACATTTTCTCTTGTCTCGAGTACTTTGGATTGACCGTCTCATATGTATATGTCACATTATTTTATTTAAACTGTGTAATTTTTCTTTATTTTTCCAGCTTTAGTTTGTTCCTCGTGTTCATGCCAGTTCCGGACAGCGTGGTCGCTATTGAGACACATTCAGGACAGACACAACCTGAAGCTGTATTTTGAAGACATTTTACGAGAGGAACGTGCGGAGAAAATCGATCGTCCGTATAATGGTGCAGCGAGAGACCAGCCTCACGGATCACCGTGTCGGTCACCCGGCTCTCAGAATCTCAACAGACACAGACATGACAGCTCCTGTTCTAGGATAGAATCACCGGATTCTTATCAGTGTCGGGCCAATATCGGCGAGTGGGAGGAACACTGGAATAAATCCCCTGTTATTAGCCCCAGATCTAAATACCAGCCTATGATGGACCAAAGTGATTCATTTCACAACAGTCCACTGCACAGGATTGATGTCCCCTTTCATGAAAGCCCGCGCAAGTTCCGCGAGGAGCCTGACCCCCGTCCGTTAGATCTTAAAATTATAAGTCGGGATAACGCATCTCTTTGCAGTGACATGAACTCAGATAGTGAAAATAGCTCCACAGGTTGTGCAAACAGATCACACCAAACAGTTCCAGATAGTCACTCCATTGAGTTTCAAACATCAATCCTTCCCAAGAAAAGGAAATGGTCTACCGCTGAACAGAGCGACTCTACTAAGAAGACGATCTCAAGAGAGTGTGGTTTATCTGCACTGATTGAGTACAATGTTTCTACTGTTCAAACAGTTTCAGAGCAGACAAAGAAGAAGGAGCTGATCAATACTTCAAAATCTAGCTGTGATGTTGTATTCATTCCCAGGTGGAAATATTCCATGGGCCTTCAGGTTTCACCTCCGGGGCTTATTCCAGCAGATGACAGTCAGACTACCATGTCCCCAACTGAGGAGAATGGTTGTTTTTCATCATCCAGCCTCCATGGATCGGATTCTGAGGACCACAGAGATATTCGTGGGTCCCCCGGTGTGGTGACTGTCGATCACCAGGAAACTCCTGTTATTATTCTTGATGATGATTTTGATAATCGGTCGCCTATTAGAAGTTGTTCTTCGGAAGAAAATTACCACTCAACAGTTCTGGCTAAAGAAAATTACCACCCAGCTGTGTCAGCACAAACCACAGCTTCTCCGGATCATACTTTAGTCTTGGTGGATTCTGATGGACTTAATGTGAACTTTAAGAAGCGGAGATATCCGACAACCAGGCCGTTTAAATGTGACCATTGTGATCATTCCTTTAATCAACGAATTCACCTGAAAAAACATCTCAGTAAACACACAGGTAGGTTGATAATTTTTGTGTCTTTTAGAAAGTGAAGATTAACAGAATTTTCGTTATTTTGGGATAACACTTTCTTAGTTTGAGAAAATTCTAGTTCAGAAAGTTTTGTGGGTTCCATCCCCGGACATGTTTCAACCTGCAAAATTTTCTAAACTAGAATCTGTTCAAACTAAGAAAGTGTTATCCCAAAATAACGAAAATACACAGGTGGGTTTGTAAGCACACTAGTAAGTATGTTTGAAAGGTGACCCTATCTAATACAAAACAACCTTGCTAATACAAAACAGCTCTCAAGCCTCACATGAGGTACCTGTGTTTCTTAATAATTGTTGCATAAGAGTTGTCCTTGTCCTTTTCGAGCAACAATAAAGCAGGGGCACAGTGAGTTTGTGATCGCTCCAATTCTAAATTCCTTTGCACTTATGCTATTGCTAAGTAAGAAATTGTCTTGGACTTGGAAAATTTTGTTTGAAACTAAGAGTTGGATTTGCTTCGTTCATTGTGATGCCACAGGGTCCAAAGAATATAAAAGTCCTGTATCTTTTAAAAACCCAAATCAAGAAAACTGAAATTATCTTTTTTCACATTGTTCAAAATTAGCATAGGTCAACAAATTATCAAGTTGGGAAAGGCATTGGAGTAGAATTAAGACCAGCATCAGCAAATCTATCAATTTGTTTTGGATACAGAGCAACTAAGGGTTACTCACGAAAGCAAACAAGAGAAGTGAGGGACTGCATATCCACACTTGGTCTGGTTATATTTAAAGAATGTTTTACCTGTCTTAGGTTAGTTAAATCGCTGGAAAGAGGACACTTTCGTCTTGATCTGAATCAGTGGTGCAGATGAGTATCAATAAGGAACTGCACATGTCAAACTGCGACATGGATTTTTAAAGAGGAGTAACCGGATTTACAGCATCGGTAATTGTCTTCTTTGCCAATAACAAAACCCTACACAAAATGGCGTCGATTCTTTATATCTGGATGCCCATTCAACCAACCGCCCCCAAATGCTTAGGCTCTCACTATGCTATGTCGCACTCTATAGGATGGCATTGCAGCTCCTCCTAGCGGCGTCTAGTGCTGGGCCTGTTGAACACACCTCGGGATAGGCCTACTCAGTTTCATCTTCCCAAAGCAAGGTGGAAAAGGAGTTCGTCGTATCAAACCTCTCTGCAATGCCTACCTTGCCCTCACAGACAGAAAAAGCTGAGTTAACTGCAGTCTACAGTAGCTACTTTTGAGTGATGCTGCTTTCCCCCACCTAATCACATTTGAGCTTTCATTAGCAAAGAAAGCTGCGTCATTCACATAGGATGGCAACTAAGATGCATGTAGTTACACATACACTGAATAGTCCTGACATCATTGCAGCCAAGTTAATTGATAATGGCGCCACGCGTGTTTGTTGTCAACAGACGTGATTGATTTGTAAACGTCTTTCTGATTGGGTTTTTGCTTATACAATAGTCCATTTAGCATCATAGTTTTGATACTATTTGTAACATGGGAAGATGACTGACATCGAACTGCTCTCTGGCAGACAGTATATATCGTACTCGTAGCATTTGCTAAACGATTGAATCACTTCGATAATGATGCATTCATATGAATAGGGAGGGGAATATGCCACTGATGCTTACACTATAGTTAACAGATGCCGAAACTGTAGTATACATTTAACATTTTGTAATTTAAGCAATTTTCATCTTGTTTTTTCCAGGTATCAAGCCATTTAAATGTGGACTTTGTGATTATTCAACAGTGGAGAGAAGTCACCTTAAAGTTCATGTCCGAATACATACCGGTATGTCTTTAACACTTTGATATAGATGTGTGAAGTGTAGAAAATACTGCATCTCATGCAGGTTAATAACAAGGCTTTACAAAGCTTATCGCCAGATATGTTTGTGATGTCTTTATAATTTCCTGTATTTGTCCTGTGATGTTCTTGTGTGTTGCCAGTGGTGTCAGAGGTGGTTTCCTTCACGCATTGGACTGGCGCGCTGTCATGTGAGTGAAATAACCTTAAGTACGACGTTAAACCCAAATAAAACAAACAAACACATGGTATGGTTGTGGTAGTGTCAATTATTGTTGTAATACACTGCCGTCATATAAGTGAATCAATCAACACGAATCCAACAATTAAAGTGTATTTTGATGTGCTTCGGTGTGACGACGATCGTTGACAAAATAGTCCCTCCCCTACCGTATTTCAGAATAGTTCAGATTTGCTGATGGGAGAGCTTTGGTTGGAAAAAATCGGTGGTGCTCACAAACTTTATTTTTCACTCGCTCTGTAAAAACTTTAAATAAAAACTGTTGAGAAGATAAATAAATGAAGACTAACAGTCAGTCAATATCTAATTGTAGCGCATAATCGTTATACAAAAATAGTTATAATAAAGTTTAAATCCCACTTTTTCTTAGAATCTTGGTTTTAAACTGCGAATGAAATATCGTTCAATGGCCTTGACCATAATGCCGAAATTTCTCGCCGTCATAACTCTGATCAGTTTTGTCCACGGAGACATTTAGGGTAAGTTTCAATCTGATATGTTTGTTTAATAATTGAGACGGATTAATGCTTGTTCGCCTGGGGCTCGAAAGATTATTAGTTGCTAACACTGGTCTAAATCGCCAATAGCGGGTTACAGATAGACCTACAACATGGTCAGACGTCATCTTATAGCGGAATAAATTTATAAGTGCTTCGAGCAACCGGCACCTGGCGAATAACATTACTCCCAAGACAATTCATTTATGTATCTTTGCCTTTCAGGTGAAAAACCATATAAGTGTACATTTTGTGATTACGCGACTGCCCAGAACAGTACCTTGAAGATTCATCTGAAGAGACATCATGGCGGACAAATGTTCAAGTGCAAGACATGCGGGAAATGTTTCACACAATTAACGACACTTAACGCTCATTTGAAAAACCATATGCATAATTCTGCTTGTGCCCGTGACCAATCTCCTGCTCAACATATTCCCGGGGTTTTGTCATCAATCTCTAGCTGTGTGCCTTCATTAGCGTGACATGACCGGGGCAAAAATGTATTACTGTCACAGTAGTGGAAACACTTGCTGCATGTTATTGAATGCGCTCATAATCTAATGTATATGCCTTGTTTTTGGATGGGATAAATATACCTGTAGAGTTCGTATGGATGAGTCGTTTTGACACCTTTTGTTGGGCGATACAAATTTAAGGTAATAGGTAACTGTAATAAGTCCAGGAATGCACATTCGTGACCGTTTAACCTGGCAAGTGATAAATATAGACTACAACAGTTCCGTTTATGCTTAAACGTGAATCTGTCAAGTGTAAGCTCCCAATTTGCCCTCGATTAAGGAGAAAAGTCCAGCAATGGTTGAATGCAGAAGTGTCGATTCCCTGGCTAACTTAAACAATAAGCAAGATGCGTCAAGAAGACAATCTTTTATATTTTTTATTGTGGATAAAGACAATTTTGTTCGCCTCTAGCGGATTCGAACTCGGGTCACCGGTGAGCAGGGCCAGCTCTCTAACCGACTGAGCTACAGAAGCTCACGGCAGAACTGCCACGTATTTTTATACAAGCAACTGCGGCGAATGTTTATCTACCGGATGCACTGATGTGCTGGTGTTAAGGCATGATGATATAGGTACCCTACTAGCTCGCATATTGTTGACTGCTAAAACGTTCGTTAGTTGTAAAAGTGTATTGCATTGGTTGTGAAAGAAAGTATTTTGCTGCTGTCCATAATGCACAAATTTGTGTTTATAAGTTGATGTGTCAAAATATAAACAAGAATTGCACATACGTATGGGTTTGTGAGAACAAGATTGAGAGAGGTGTGCAAAATTTATGTATATCAGAGACATTGGTTGTACTCGCTACAGAGTTTGAACGTCCCAAATTGTTTAATTGCCTACTTCGAATCTCGAAGTATAGCTCTCAAATATTCAATTAAATAGACTTACAGGCTTAATACATGTTTAATATTCCCATCGAATAGATTATGTATCCGTTTATTGAGTATACATGCCTAAAAGTGGAAGCTACTGGCCCTTCTGCTAAAATGTTGTGTCTACAGTCGGGTGGAAGAGACAAATATGGCGGGTTGGCAACAGATACTTGAAGCGTATTTTTAACAAGACTAATGGGCGATTTCAAGTCTCGCTTGCCATATAACATGTGTTAGAAAGTTAAGTATATCAAATATTATTGGACAGCACTAATTGGAGCCATAATAGCCGGTAAGAGTAAAAACTTGAAGTTACACAGTTTTGTGCACTCAAACTCTGTATCTCTAAATAAGGCTACATTATATGATAGACTAGTAGAGATACAGAACTATCCCTGCATCTACCGTTGAACCTTTAGGCCGAGCAAGTGACTGTATGCCAGAGAGATTGGTTGTCCAGAAAAGGTGCAGCCCTCTCGCTAAATGCGGATTGTTTAAAACATGTATGCGGTTAATAGTTTGTACTTGAGAACGTTAGCTTTCCAATATAGCTATGGAGTACTTCACATTGTATGGCTGTTTCGGTTTGGCTGTTTGAGTATATGGGCATCATGGGTGTTAAATGCTCCAAAGCACGGCGTTAAACCCCAATAAAGGAAACGACCTATAAGTTGTGTAAATGAACTATGCGCGTGAAAGAGATTGAATGGTCCATTATATTACACAAATGAAAGTGTGTCCGAGACGTTCCTATAAGGCACTCAAATGAATGTTATTTGTACCAGACATATCTTGATAATGTTTTTATTGCTCAAATTTATTTAAAGTATTGTTAAAAAAGATATCTATATATATATATTTATAAATGTAGAGAAAACAAATTTGTGATGTATACCTCCACCGGAATCGAGCCCGGGAGCCTTGACTTCCAGCCTTGTCGTGGCCAGCACACAATCGACTATGTTATAGAGGCATACGCTAGAACGACATTCAGAATATATATATATATATATATATATATATATTCACTTTGTTGGGTTAGGGAGTGGAAGGACAATGGCATGCGAGGAGCTATTGTAATATATGAAGTCTAGATTATAGAACGAAGGAAGCCCGAGTTAACTCGTCTGTGCCACGTGTCTGACTGCTGCTTAAATTTAATTTCTTGTTGTCAAAATCATACAATTATATAAACAAGTTACTTAAATTATCATGTGTGTATGCCTTTCAATGCCTTTCCATTTTTGTTCCGGGTAAAATGAAGTATACTAGTATATTCTTCTTTAAAAATTTTGATGGTCTTTTCGGGTTTCAGAGGCCCCAGTCAAGAAGGGTCGTAACCCCAGGAAAGGTTAGACCTGTAATTGAGGGTTGTCGGCCCCATGCCTATCGGGGGTTAGATGCCCCTTTTGTTGAGCATTTAAGGTCCAAATTAATTGACGGTTTGAGGCCTTGTTCCTCTGTGGGTGGGAGGCCTAAATCAACCGAATATACGGTGCCCTGTTCAACTGAGGGTTTGAGGCCCCGATTTACTGAGGGTAAAGAGCCCTGAACTAAATTGTACTAGTTTTATGTTGTTTTAGATGCACGGTGGTGTGGGTTATTGTGTGTGTATATATATATCTATTCCCGGTGGAAGCAAGCAAATTTTTCCCTCTTCATTTATTCAAAATATAGATCTGTTCATACATGTGTAAAATGTAAAGTCACATAATAAAGCACACGGAGCTTGATTCATATGCCGCACGACAATGCCAAATTGTTGTTTGTGTTTTAATGAATGATAGGCGACTAAGAGTGGAGAAACATAACCTCCAATTTCCTGGACAACTACTTTTTTTTTGGTGGTAGAACATATCGTTTCGATACGTATGACTTTATCGTCATTGGGTGTGAAATTAGTTAGTGCAAAAATGTTTAACGCTTTTATAAATACAGGTATTTAGAAGTTTAAAAATCGCGGTTAAATATAATATTTGCACATGGTGGAGAAAAGTGCAGTTCCTCAGGTAAAAGAGTCCGGGAGCTGATTGCGCACTAACGTACTCTCATTAATCAGCGGCTGTTTAGATATATACAGATGGTTTTGTTTTGACCCACTGACAAAATGCGATGTTTTTGTGTAGAATGGCCAGAACAGGGCCACAGTGAAGGTAATCAATAAGGTCATGCCATTTGAGGGGTTTCAGACTGCATTTGTTAGGTCGTATATATGGCTGCTACCCATGTCAAAACATCCTTCGACTATTTCCGTACCGGTACAGATATCCCGGGAGGTGAATGGAAGCAATAATATTACACGAAAACCTGTAATGTTAACTGCCGGATATTGTGTGCGCAGGCGTGGAAATTAACCAAAGCACTCCGCGGATTTGTACCAAGAAAACACACCAAAACAAATCGCTTCTCAGATGAAATCACATTGGAACAAAACACAGTCCCTTTCTTATGTATGACTTAATTGCAAATGATAAAAATGTTGTCCTCTGTATGTAATTTAATAGTAATGTAGATCCGAAGATGTCATCATATCAATACATGCATCGTAAACAACAAACACCGCCCCTCTATTTAGGATAACTCTACTTGTGAGTTTCCTCCCGTGATGGCCATCCGAAATGACCAGTCCTTCCCCCGACTTTATTTACGGAACGGAAATGGCCGAGGGATGTTCCGACATGGCAGCGACCGTTTAACGGCTGTCTGAACAACTTTTTCCGGAACCAATCCAAGTCTGTATGAAGATTAGAAACGGCTAATAAAGGATTTTAAATGGATGTTCAAAGTAAACCCTATTACTTCAATCACCGATAGACGTTCATGCTTTCCTTTATTATATCAGAGTCTATAAATAAAAGATTTGTAAATAACCGCTGATTACGGAGATTAGAGAATATTCATTATCATTATCATATTTATGCAGTTTTCAAAGTTACAAATCATTTTCCCAATAGTGTGCAATAATACTACCGGTGAAGCTTGTTTGTTGATAAGTAGAGAGGGGGGGGGGGGGGGGATGTCGTCATTTAACGATTTAAAATGCAGAACAAAATATATGTTTGTATAAAGTAA
>JAQQZZ010143957.1:0-27190 GCA_030265115.1 Mopalia vespertina | reverse complement strand
TAACGAGTACTCGAATAGTATTCGAATATCACAAAGCGGGTAACCGGTTACGAAAATCAGTACCCGTTTCAGCACTATTTTTGAGGGAAATGATTATTTAGCAAATTCAGTTCTTTCCAGGTGTAATTTTATAATTTTTATTAATTTTTTATGACGGAGATTGAAAAAATTGCATTCTGACATTGGGATTTTGAAATCGGATTTGTGTCAAAAACTATAATGACTGAGCTAAACAGTCTGTGACATCATATGACAGAATGGGCCAGATTCTATCCCAAGTAATGTCTGGTTAACTCTCTATCTCAACTGCTTTTAGTTAAATACTGATCATACACAATTCATCTGTAACAAAGCACTTGTAAGCTTATATCGTCCATTTTGAATATAAGTTGCAGGGGTGGAAATACCTATACATTTGCAGGACATGTCTGGTAAAAATTGAGTTTGTCCTGTAAAGATTCCCAGAATTTAACATTGTGTTAAATGGCCTGCAGGACAAAATTGGAAAAATGTCTGACAATTTTTTTTTTTACACATTTCCACCCCTGAGTTGGGACTGGGATGAAGTCATAAAAACATATTGTTGCACTATCAGGGTGACAAATATACTCTTCTGGTTTGGAAGTGTTTCCAATTGCCAAATAATTCTCTTATTTCTTCCAATCTCCTTACGTGTACCTGTTACTATATTTTTTCTGTATTGAATCCACTGGAAATCCAGGATATTAAATTGGATTTTACATTGTCTAGAATTTCGGTGTGTATTTAAATTAAACTACAGATGAGAACCACTCAAATCTGGTTGAAATTTCCTTTAATGTCAGATATCAGCCTAAATTCTTGTCAAAACAGGACTGGACGCCTCAGGATGGCACAAAAAAAACCCCAAAAACGACGTTTGAATAAAGTTTACAGTGATAAGTAATGACAGTACACAATTGGCAAAAGTGATAAAACTGAATTGTTATATGACCTGTTGAAACTTTTTCTCCTGAATTACTTGTATGTGTCAGATTTGTGTATCACTTGCCTCATTAAAATTCTATTACTGTTAAAAAAAACATCAGGTAAAAACTATTACCTGGAATTTGAATTAATTTACTTAAAAAGTGAAGAAAAATTACCATTTTTGACATCATACTTTAGATTTCTGGCTAAACCCCTGGGGCCGGTTGCTCGAAGCACTATTAAATTTAGTGCTTAGCCAGAAATCAAAAGTATGGTGTCCAAAATGGTCATTTCAAATAACTAAGTGTCCAATTTTGACAGTTTTCCTATGTCCTGCATGTTAAAGTTTCTTAAAAGAGGGTGTCCAAATGAGGCAATTGTTCACTTCAGGGTGTCCATTTAGACGAGTGGACGGTGTCTGCCTAAGCCCTTGACATAAGTCAATCTGTAATGGGGACTAGCACATTAATTTTGCCATCTAATGACCTTCTAATTATAAATCTGGTATTGCGCAGTGAAGACTGAATATTGCACACAAGCCAAAACTGTTATTTGACAGCAGTGCAGTATCACTTTACAAAGAAAGAAATCCGCATTTTCATTAGACAATTTTTTTACATGGTCATTTTAGTAATTTACTGTAAGAAATGGATCTTTTTTTTGTATATGTGCTTTATTTTTGTCAAAAAAAGTGACAGATAAATGTCTTGTTATGATTGTAAACATGGCATCAGTCCTCATATTATTTCTTTAACTTTTCACAGGTTTCGTTTGTGTGTCATATTTAGTTACGCTTCATGTCTTATCAGACATGTTTTCCTTCTGGTTCTAAATGACACTCGTCGCCAGGTGCTTTAAATTCCGGGTGTCAGAAACTTTCACCCTTAGGTTCTTTGGGGTATTTAAAGATATATATATATAAAAGCTTATGTTTTGTTTACTCAACAACCCCATGCCGTTGACATTTGTCTTGGTAGATATCCTTGCATACTACCATGTTGTAAATTACTGGAATTGTGCTTCAATTTTTTTGTGGTTTTTATTTAGTTCTAATTTGAAAGTTAAATGTTGTTAATAAAGCCAAGATTTATTTCTTTGGCAAGCGGTCATGTAAGTGAAATAACATTGTTAAAGTATGGCGTTAAACTCCCAATCAAACAAACAAATAAAACAATAAAACGTGGTGTTAAAAAGTGTGCAAATTAAGAAGTCTATAGCTTGGATCTGGAGTCGTTAGGGCACCTGGTTGTCTTATTCCTGTGGTTCTTCATTCAAAGGTCAGAGGGGGGGGGGGGGCTTTCTGTTGCCCTGGTGCTCTCAGAAATAAGAGGCAATAAGAAACTCAACAGTTTTTGTGATGCATTGTATTGTCTTCATTGCCAGTGGCATTGTTGTGGTTTTGGTTCACAATTTGGCCTGGCATGCTCTCATATGAGTAAAAAAAACTTAAAGAACGGTGATAAACCGTAAACAGACAAACAAACAAACACACAATCCTCATGCTAAGAATTTGTATGTTCCGAGCATTGCCATGCTTTCATTATTAAACACTGGAGGAGGATTAATGCTCTAACTGAGTAAAACACTTCACATTTTATGGTTGGGTTGATATCATGACTATACTTTAAGTTTTTAGTATTTAGCCTTAAAGGTAAAGTGTGAAGCACCAACCAATCGATTGATTCCGTAATTCCCATGCCCCATAATCACATCAAATAGCCAAAGGACACCATAGTCACTATAAGTCGTGCCATAATAACTTACATTAAACTTATTTAAGCTTAAATCCACAATCACAAATTACTTAAATTTGCATTCTGGACTGACAGATCAGTCAAACCTGCTAACGACGTAATTTTTATTTCTTTGCAATTCACATGTATGTGTTTTGTTTAAATCAATTTTTTATTTTACCTGTCAATGATTTGTGTGCTTAAATGACATAGGGCAAGCTGTTCCACTTAATAGACATTCGTTGGGATGTGAGACTCGCCTGCTAAAATGAAAAGTAAACATTTTTTTCACTCTGTCTACGGGGGAATGTTGGTTAAGATGTGGAGTATGTTTTAACACTATTTACACTTGACATTGGCTGTGTTTTTCACATACCTTGTCCCTTCCAATCAACATTGAAGTGAATGGGCTAGCAAGAAGTTAAAAGCTTATGTATAATTTAACTTGTTCAGATAAGATTCAAGTCTTTTGAGGATTCTTTTATGCGAGTAATTTTATGAATGTAAACTCGTTTGTATTTATAGTCAGGAATGAATGTTCAATAATGTTATGTTTTCAGGCCTGTGCTGTTGGGGAAAACAGACAGAACGGGTTTTCCCCATGGTTATGCAAACTTAATTTATGAGGACCGATTTATAGGTTTCCTAAATGTTTGGAGTCCTTATTTCTAATTTGCATTTGCTACTGATTTTGACAAATCTTTTTATCTGATAATCAATGAAGATTGTATTTTACCGCAATTTTGCTATATTTTTCACTAAGGCACATTTATGTATTAACCTACATATGTTAGGTTATCTCACAAAATGCCGGAAAAGATTACAGCACAGGTCTGGTTATGAATAATTCTAAAAACAAATAATATATATTTAGGAATAAATGTTCATGGCTGTGCCAAAAGCTAGTTTTGAATAATTCTTAAAACATAATATGTAATATTTTTTTCTTAATTTAAAAAAAAACTTTTTTGGTAAGGTTTGACAGTCATGTGTTGAATTTCTGTGTGTCAGTTTAAATAGCTCTAATGAGAGCTATAAATGTTGTCTTTTCCTCAGTCAATGTTAAATAAAGTCTTTTCTTATTTGTGTACTTGGAGTACTTGGATGAGGCAATCTTTGACTTAGGGCAGTGTGATTGACTTATAATATACATGCTGTCAGCTTCAGAGGAACATACATTTAGTCTACTGCAGTGGTTCAGTGGTAAGCATGTTGGACTACTGACCCTCCTGTGCTGTACTGCCCACAGGATAGAGTTCCCAAGTCCACCTCAGATATTTTAGTGAATCGCGCAAGGTGATAATTTTTACAAGGTTTCTTCTGAATTTTCCGCGGGTGGTTGGAGGGAGCTTTCTTGTTGCCCTGGTGCTTTCAGAGCTAAAGAGGAACAGGAAGTTAACATGTTTGTGATGTCTTTGTATTGTCCTGTGAGTGTCCTGTATTTGTCCTGTGATGTTTTTTGTCAGTGGTGCCAGGTGTGGTTTGTCGTTGCGTGAGTGAAATAACCTTAAGTATGGCATTAAAACCGCGAAGTGGACAATCTGTCTTGAAATACCCTTGAGTTGCATGTTAAACCCAAATAAAAAAACATAACATTCAATAGAACCTGCTTTCTGTAATCTTCGTTATTTTTGTTTAATGCTACGGGAATTAACTTCACTGTACAGAAGAACCTTGAATTCAGGTGGTGGGAGCGAGCATCTTGCTGCCCTGGTTTTCTCTGAGCAAAGGGCAACAACAAAGCAATTATTTAGGGTGTATTTACACTGCTCCCTCTTATTGGAGGCTGTCTTGTCACTGTTTGTGCCAGTAACTTTAAGGCTGGTTTCAATAACCCATTGTGCTGGCACGGTTTCATAGGACTTAAATAACTTTTAGTATGGAACAAACCCCAATCAAACAAGCCAACAAAAGTCTTCACACTGTACATAGTAGAATAGATACATGAGAAGCTAAAGCTAATAAATTAAATCAGTTTTAGCAAAGAATTTTATTTTGGGAGACTTTTGACGGGTGAAGTTTATTACTACAGAGCCTTTAAAAATACCTGTCAAATAACTTTGCCATTGTTTATAAATCTGGTTTCTTTTTTCTCAAAATCAACACAATAGGTCTGGAATAAACATTACCTAACATTACGAGTCATCACAGTTAGAAAAAGTAAAAAAAAAAAAAAAAGGAACATTGACAGTTTAAGAACAGAAAACATGCTGAAATTAGTTTATTTTCCATGTGTATTAACCCAGTTATAGCATTAATTGTCAAGAAAATGTTACAAGTAGATTCTTCTTGAAAATGGTTCTTTTGTGTCTGTTGGACATTTTTTGTCGTTTCTCAATCTTATTGTACAAGGTGATCCATCAAAGCTGTCAGATTTTGAGTTTGATTAATTTCTTTATAATTACTCTGTTCAAATTAAGATTCTTCTATTCTTACTATCTATTGTTTTGCCTACATATTAAACACTGTATATAAACTAAATACTGTGTTTACTTGATATTAAGCTTTTATATGTTAGTTACGCTGTTAGCTTTTTAATTCTGATTTCGTATGAGGCTTTTTTTGATACAATTTGGGTCATTAATGGTGCATCATGACAGAGAAAAGATTTAATTAAAAATGTCACTTTTTATAAACTTTTCGTAGAGAGCTAATTAAGTTGCAATGTTAGCGATTCTGTAATTTAAACATTTTTATAATACAATCTTTTTAATAACAGCTATTCAGAGAAGGATCCGAAGGGCCCAATACTTGCATAGTGTTGGCCAGAGGGGTGTCTTTGAGACACCAAAGGAGCCATGTTAGACACCCGGTTTCTGTCAAATTTAACATGGGAAAGATAGGGGTACAATAAAATGAGACATCCTGTTTCTGTAAAAACGGTGATTTGAGACACCCTCTTCTTGATTTCTGGCTAATACTATGAATACTTCAGGGATGGGGGTTAAGTGGGTGAGGATGGGGTTGGGGGGAGGGGCTATTCATGGCTTGTCTAATAATAATATAATAATATACGTTTATTCCAAACCCCAAATGTCCATATATCAACAGTATCTGTTTAACAAATAAACAAATACATAATCATATAAAACAACATAAACATTTAGCAATTGTATAATAGACTCTGCCAGGTCAACAGGTTGTTTGAACACAAGGCAATATCACTGTTAAAATGGAGCCCAAAGGTTGATTGATTGGTGTCTAACGCCATGCTTAAGGTAATTTCACTTATATGATGGTAGTGTATTCCAACAATAATTGATGCTACATGTACCACAACCAAGATGTGAAGCATTTCAATAATGTTGGAAAGTTAAGACAGCATTGCTACTCTCTAAACAAACGGCCCTTAGTCAGCGGTGAGCCTATAGTTGTTGGACTTTCTGTCCAAGTTAAACTTTCTGTTACAACTAAAAATCTTCTCATACCTGTGAGAAGAGCTTGACATATATATACATGTAGTTGTAATAAATTGTCCACCATGCCATTTAAGCTTTTCTGTGTAGTTTGTCTTTTACGATCTAGATATTAGTTTCAGTTTGGGAAGGTAGATTTTGTTTATTCTGAGCCGTAATATGATCTAAACAATAAGTCTCGATTGCCAGGCCATTGATGCCATGATAAGAGATATCATGACTGATATCACGGCTGGTTACTACAAACTTCCGTTCAATATAATTCTATCTGCTACTGGGATCAGCTGGATAATTTAGAGGAGACTTTTATTGATATCCTACAGTTTTGCCATCAGAATATGAAAGAGCAATGCACTGGAATTTCTTTTATGTGAATGCTAACAGAAATTGAATGCATTTTGTAAATACAAGCTTTTTTTAATAAATGTAGAAAAAGAACAATTTTCACGCCTTCACCAATATTTAATCATGGGCCAGCCTGCCAAGTGCTTTACTAAGTTAAACTGATATACAGAGGCCCATATCCAAATATGCCATATGTTGTGTTTTGGCCTAGCTAGCTTTAAACTTCAGATTGTTTGATAACGATCACAGCAGTGACGACACTGTTCCGGATCTAGTTGGTGTTTGGAAGGGAGCTTCCTGTTGCTCTGAGATGAGGGCATCAGTAAGTCAATCACTTTGTGACGTTTTAAAGTTGTGATCCTGTGATTGTCCTGTCTAGTCTTTGTTTGTTGCCACTAAAGTTAATGGGGGTTTCCTTCACCCAATGGGGTAGGCTCCACGCTATATGAGGAGAGTACATGTGTAACCATAAGTAAGACATTAAACTCCAAACAACCAAGCAAACAAACTGGCTTCTGCTGAGTTACAAGGCCTTGTTTGTTTGATTGTTGTTTTACATCACTCAAGGGTATTTCACTTATTTGATGACGGATTGTCCACTTCACAATGTTCTTGCCTAATTATGGTGGAAAACCGAGAGGAATCCTCATAAAAACCATCCCCATGATTGCCGGAACCACCTCGTGACCTGTGACTCACTCCTCTACCTGAGGGTCGACAGACGGACTCGATCCTGTGAACAGTACATCGAAGTAGGATAAGTAAGCGCACTCACTACCACTATTAAGCCACGGCAGCAGGCCTACAAGGCCTGGGATGGAGTGGTACCCCAATTCTCACCAAAGGGAGGACTGTATATTCAAAACACCCACAATGTACATGTGTATGCCAGAATCAGATTTTTGATTTATATCAAATATCAAAAAGCACCAAAGTTGGTTATATCTGGAACAATAAAATGTACTTTCGTGTCCAGGTCTCAGGGGTTCACAAAAAACAGAGAGATCAACAGACTTTACTATACACCTCAGATAAACTCTTAACTCCTGCCTCAATTGTGTTTATTTTTTGTCTGTAAATTGATCTATACAATGAGGCTGAATTACCTGATTATTGGTATAATATAACAAGATGTAGTGATTTGGTTGTATTCACCCCCTTTGAAGAGACCCACTTATCTGGTGTTGTCAGAAAAACACAGAAATTTTTGTTTGAATATTATGTGATTCCGTCTAGGGAACCAAATGTCACTATATGACCTCTATATTTCTGATGAGCGGGTGGTACATGGGAGCTCTCTGAGTAAAGGGACCGCACAGGGACAAGGTCATTTGCTCGGGTGTTTTGCATAGAGGTCTCTTAATTTTTATCCTGTGATTGTATATTAAATTTGCACTGTATTTTAAAAGTGGAGTTGAAATTTGAACATAGTTTTGATCACTTTATTGGCATTCATTCGGATTCCCATGCTTCCTTGGGCCCGCAGCCATGGCCTAGTGGTTAGCGCGTGCGCTTACTAATCCTACTTTTATGTACTGTTAACTGGATCGAGTCCATCTGTCGACCCTCATGTAAATATGCCGCTCCAGCAATCGTGGTGATGGTTTTTACTAAGTTTCATCCCAGTTTTTCCACCGTAATTAGGCAAATAACAGTGTACAATCTGTCGTCAAATAAGTGAAATACTCTTGAGTAGGACGTTAAACCCTAATCAAACAAACCAAATATAACCCATGCTTTCTTGTAGTTAAAACAACATGAGTACCAGTATGTTGTTATACCCTGAACAGACACACATCTGCTAAATAAACAATTTGTGTATAAAGAGAATTCCTATTTTGTTAAGCTTTTGGTATATTGTGGTCATTTGTGGTATTGAATAAAGCTGATTGTTTAAATTATAACAAACAATTGTTTTTCTGGCTAGGGGCGCTTGTGTCTAAAATCAAAATTGTGATGTAGCGGTATTTCCCCATTCGCCTACTTCATCAAGTTTCTGACCAATCAAATGCATTATATTTTTCACTTTTTAAAATCATCTTTTATCGAATATTAAATTATCAAATACCAAAAAAAAAAACATTCCAACTATTGAAAACATGTTTTGTTCGATGAAAAGAGGATTTTATTAATACTTGTCAAGATTTAAAGAAACCTGTTCTGTGAAGCTTTCTTTCAATCAATCAATCAATCAACCAATCATTCAATCGATCATTTAATCAATCAATCAATCAATTAATTAATCAATCAATCAATCATTTAATCAATCAATCATATGATCAATCAATCAATCATATAATCAATCAATCATTTAATCAATCAATCATGTAATCTATCAATCAACCAATCAATCAATCATTTAATCAATCATTTAATCAATCAATCAATCATTTAATCAATCATTTAATCAATCAATCATTTAAACAATCAATCAATCATTTAATCAATCAATCATATAATCAATCAATTAATCATATAATCAATCAATCAATCATATAATCAATCAATCAATCATATAATCAATCAATGATATAATCAATCATTTAATCAATCAATCAATGATATAATCAATCATTTAATCAATCAATCAATCAATCATTGAATCAATCAATCATTTAATCAATCAATCAATCATTTAATCAATCAATCAACCAATCATATAATCAATCAATCAATCATATAATCAATCAATCATATAATCAATCATTTAATCAATCAATCAATCAATCATTTAATCAATCAATCAAACACCTCTTACGTGTACCTTCAATCTCATCTGTGGCTGCTGTATGAAGATTTCACGGTAATTCACAACCTATCTGTACGTACATATCATTGAAACGGACACCTGTCAATCTTGATACAAAAGGCCAAGGTGAGCCTATCTTTAACCTCTTAAGTGCTCCTACAGTCTTATTTACCCTGTCAAAAAACTAATCCCACCAAATCTATGTTTTTGTAATGATAAAAATCCATCCAGACCGAAGATGTGTAAACAGTTTTCCCTTGACTCTAGAAAAAGCATATGGTAGCTAACGACTAATGAGTTGTCCTGTAAAATAGTATTTACCTCAAAAACCATTTTATTTTAAGAGTGGTAGGGGGGAACTTCCTGTACAGGGATGTGGTGTTATGGCGAATGACTTGAAATCTTAGCTTTATCGCCAGCAGATTACACAAACTTAGTTTTATATACTCACCAAGGACAAAAAAAATTAAATTTTAAGGGCATGATTTTGTTGTGTAGGAGCTGTTTACATGCTTTCTTAATTAAACACTCCAGGAACATCCATTTTCTAACAAAGAATAACTCTATTTACTGTTTTAGTACACCATCACCAGATACATGAGATACCTTCAACACGGCAGTAAACACCATTTCTTGATTGTTTGATTAGAGTTTAACGCAATACTTAAGGTTATTTCACTCGCATTACAGCCTCATGCTGTCCTTTCCTCATGCTGGGTGAAGGAAACAACTCTCAACACCACTGGCAACAAACAGACAAGACAGGACAAATACAGGACATAAAACAAAGTAATCACAAACAGATTAGCTTCATGTTGCTCCTTCGCTATTAGCACCAGAGCATCAGGAAGCTCCCTCCCCGAGTCCCAACTACACACCCAATCCTTGTGTAGATTCCATACTTTCCTCAGAATCTAACTTGAAAAGTCCTGTGTTGTAGTACAGTGGAGCCATTTTTACACACACAACAGGAACTTTACTGATATTGGCAGAGTGTTGGAATTCTAGACAAATTAGTGCTTAAAATTCGTGAAAAATCTGTTAACTTTATTTACTTATATAGTAACAAACCATTTAATAATAATATAATGATAATTGAATTTCGCATTTAATTTCAGATTATATGCAAGGCTCTGACTGTGGAAACAGAAAACATTTAGATGGTGCTGTTGTTTACTCACACGTTCGCTCAGACAAGGAGCATGAACTTTTTGCTCAAGGTATCGAGTGTCAGCTGACATTTCAGACGGAGCGAGAGGGGTGGCGACTGATGTTGCGTGTTCTTGATATTGACATCCCAGATATGAATCGTCGAGGCACATGTAATGATGCCCTCTATATCTACGACGATCAAACAACTTTTACAAAAGCTATGGTAAGTAGAAATGGTTTTACACCCACAATGCACCATAATAGTGAAATTGAGCGTGGTTTGAGGGAGCTTACTGTTGCCCTGGCGCTGTGAGATCCTAGGAGCAACATTAAGGCAATTAGGGCATGTACATTGTAAGTCAGGTCATGTGACCTGCAATATTTCACGTTATTCACTCCACTTCTGGGTTCCCCGTAAATTCTTTCTAGTTCTAGCATAAACAGAAAGATGCAAATTCTCCCTTCCAGTCCTTCAGTCCTTCAGCTGAACAGCTTCATTAAAAACCTAGATACAGAACTTGAAGAGGTAGCTGGAGGTTGAGTAGAAGAGGACCAGACTTACATGCTCATCCCCCATCAGGCGTTCATAGAAGTCCAGTCTACAAATGCCTTAATAAATGCCCATAGAACAGACTCAATTACATTTTTCCACAAAAATATTCAATATCCACCTGCCCAATGTCAAGGAGAAGACATTTGACTTCACAAGAAAAAGTTTCAATTTTGATAAAAACCATTAGATATTGTATGGAAAATGTAAATTTTGAGCAATTATTAGCCATATTCAATACGTTGTAACGTCGTTGTTGCAACTGTATTTTGAATCTCGAGGCTGGTCTTCATGTATATGTATGTTGCCATTGATTTCAGCTTGGTTTCCCTTTCAAACTTCATATGAGTGAAATAACCTAAAGTAGGATGAAAATCTTAACCAATCAAACAAACCCTCATCATACTATAGTGCTGTGACGGATAAGATAGAACAAAATATTTTTTCATATTTGCCAATAAATAGAGTAAGTCCTTTAGGGTTATCCTGTCATCTTATTAGTAAGCCTGAAAGACAAAAGGAGCTCTCATCAGTTTCCTTAGAAGTGCAAAAAACACCTCTGCTGTGGAGAGGCCCAGCTGCAATGAATTCTGGGAGCAATAAGATGTGAAATGAATCTGTTTGCCAGATCAAAGGAAAGTCTGCAAAAATTGGATGACCGAATGAAAAAAACTGATATAGAATTGAGAGAAGATGGGATTTTTTTCTTCATTTTTTATCCACATAGTTGTTAGGAATAGGCAGGAAAATCGTTTTGAAATGTAATGAAATCAGGGTTAATCTTAGCTAAATTGACACATTGCCCCGACGCTTTTTGAGTCGCCCCAAGAAAAGTTGTCAGTACAAGAATTTCCCGTTATTGATCATCCGATCAAAGATTTCCGATTGTATTCAGATGATGTTTTATCAAGCACAAAAATAGAAATGCAATTCCCTTCTTAAATTTTGTGGATTCTAGCAAATTTTATATCTGAGATTTACAGCTACAGGCTGGCGTTCACATCAGCTCATGGAATAAAATGTTAAATTTGCTCAAAATTATTCAGTATTTTTGGGAAAAAATATCCAACATTGTAGTTATTGTGTTTTCATTATGTATTTATTCAATGTTTGTTATAAGGCCTAAAAAAATGTCTTGTTTCCTCTAACTCGACAGAGCCTACAAAATAGCTCCGAGTGTAAAATTTTTACTGGCTTTTGAAAAAATAAAAAATAAAATTTTAATATTTTTTGTTTGTTTACAAAGACCTTACCAAATTGGCATATTTTGATAGCAAAATCGTTTTTAAAATGTTTTTCGGTCACTAAACACTGTATACATGTGTGTTTTCTTAAATCTTAAAAAAAAAATTGAAAAAATGAAGAGAGAAAAATATGCTTGCCTCCACCGGGATAAGAACCTAGGACCTTTGGGTTACAGGCCCAACGCTCGACCAACTGAGCTTTATATATGTATTAAATGAAGAGATAAAAATTTGCTTGCCTCCACCGGGACTGAGTTTTATATACATGTAGTGGCATATTATTTTGTCACGAAATGCGTCTCATGCTGCAGACTGTTTTTAAAACACCACTCACTACATGTAGGTTACATGTACTTGTTGCTCGGACCTTGCCTGTCAAACTTCATTTTTCCTTCTTACTATGTGCTGCATAGTGGAATTTTCATTGAAAAGCACTACACTTTTCCAGTATGCTGTGTCGCTCTTTAGTCTGCTAGGCGGAGATGTATTTGCTCTTGCTGTGTACGCACCACGGCCCTGTGTCAAAGGTCACTTCCAGGATGACCTCTTTCACAAAGCCAGGGGTGCTTTGCGTGCTCTCAGTCCGCTTTCATAACTCTGGGTCCTGCACGCTTCCGTAAGGTGTCGATTCAATAGGTATTGGATTCTGGGATACCGTCCACCTGTTTGCAGCCCGTGTTACAACATGTTTGCTCCCGTGCTGTACAGGCCGTGTGTAAACAGTACAGCCAGACTCTCGTGGGCACTTTGTGTTAACATATGGGCTGGCTTTACCACAAAAGGTCTTCACGTTAGGGGTCGGGTGTATTTGGTGTTTTTTGAAGGGCAGTCAAACATCCTCAATTCTAAACCTGTGTAGAAAGAATTCATAATATGATTTATATTTCAATATCTAATATTTTATACTTTTTTTTTCAAAAACACTTTGCTTGGCTTTGATTTTGGAAAACACTTTTTTGATTTATTGATTTTTTGATAGAATTCTGTTTGAGTATGTACATCTTTAGATTATTTCACTTATATGAAAGTTGTGTACTCCAACAATGGAGGGTTGGGAAGGAGCTTCCTGTTGTCCTGGAGCTCTCAAACCTAAGGGGCAACATGAAGCCAATCTGTTTGTGATGTTTTTGTATAACATCCTGTGATTATCCTGTAGTTGTCCTGTCTCGTCTTTGTTGGCTACCAGTGGTGTCAATGGTGGTTTCCTTAACCAATTGTGCTAGCATGCTGTCATGTGAGTTTGTTTGAAGAGTAGCAATGCGGTCTTTACTTAGCACTGGAGGAAAATTAACTTTCAAACGCTTCAAATCTTGGTTGGACTAGTGTCAATTGTTGTTGGAATACACTGCCTTCATATAAGTGAAATACCCTTAAGCATGGCGTAAAACAGCAATCAATCAATCCATGTTATCTGTTAGTTATCAGCCTGTAAAATGTAGTCCAAAAAAGCTGACAATGTATCCAAAATGTCCACCATCTAGTCTCATCATGGACAGCTGGTGGAATTTGGAATCCTGCTAGCTGGATTTTTTTTTAACTGTCAGAAATTAAGGTCTGATTTAATGAGGATTTTAAACGTTTCAGTCCTCAGTCCTGTACCACATTGGAAGTAGCAGGATTTTAACTTTTTAATTCAAATAATTTCACCACACTATAATGCTTTAATAAAGAAGGGCATAAAACTTCAATAAAACTAATTAATTAGCTCTGCTACTTTTATTTATGAATACTATCTGTAAATAAGTGTGAAATGTAGTATTTTGTGGAAATTATTTGTCCAACAGAACAGACATCACATTTAACTATTGAATTTTTAAGCTCAAAGAAAATAAATTAAAATCATTTCTTAATCCTCAAGTCTTAATTTGACTGATAGGATTCCTTGGAAAATCCAAATTTTACCCTGGAATTGTAGGCCTACATCAGTACTTCAGTACCAGCCAGAGTAACCAGAGTAAATATAACATAAATAATACATGTACTTAGGCATCAATAATAACGGTAGATCTTCCATAATCTCTCTTTTGTTGCTCTATTAATCCTACTTCAGTGTGTTCTAGGGTGTAAACAGAGATAGCTGCTCATCGATTATTGATGATGGTCCCCAGTAGGCACTGGAGATGTTGTACCTTCTGGAAACAACAAATGCTTTTATTTTAATGTGACTCCTGTAACTAGAGAAAATGTTTGGCTTGTATTAAGAAAGAGACCTTAATTGACTATGTATAAGGCTGTTGTCCAGAAAAGAAACATAAAACCTGAATGGTAACATAAAATGTTTCTTAGGTCGTGTTGTAACAGTGGTTTGGTGATAATACTGAGGAATATTGACTATTTATAAGATTGCTGGTCAAGGCTGTCGTTAAACAGCTTCTGTATCTACAATTCTACGTTAAATTACTGGTGGCTGAGCTATTAAGCTATGTAAAGGAGAACCATCGGGCTGGAAATATGTCTGGGTTGGTCATGAATAAGACAATAAAATGTAGAATGTAATGGAGGATCTGCACCATACCTTGTGCCGTAAAATGATATTTTATTACAACGAAAATGTTGATTTGGTTTTAGCGAGGGTTTTAGTATTCAAAGATTCACAGTAGACGCTGTGTTAATTTTTCCCTGTCCATTTATAAAATACCGAAACTCCACAGGTCTCGTAAGAAACAGACGGCATCACGATGTACAGGCTCCATTATTTCTCTTTAATAGCCTCTTTTGTTAAACATAAACGCAGGATAATGGACTGCCATTTGTCTTGATGGAACATAAAACATGACATGTAACCATTATTATAATAGTTTCTGTTAATGCCATCTAAACTATATTTCTGTATGAGTCATGAGAAATGGATATGCACTCATTTTGTGTCTTTTAACATAAAGGCTGGATAGGTTAGATTGACAGTTTATGAAGAACTGAAATATTGTATTGTGTTGTCGTTGGTGGCAGAAAAAGGAAAGCTTTAAGAAACTTTGTTTAAAATGGTTATCATGATTGTAAAAGAAGTAGACTAGGTAAAATTGTCTTATTTTTAATTGATGTCTAAGCCTGGGTATGGCATTGCAGTTTCTCTATCTGCAAACCTGGAAGTCCTTATAGTTACTGTTGAATGTCCAGAACTTTGTTTTCCATGGTTGGTTGAGCTGAAACAGTGAGGGGTCAAGTAAGGATACATAGTTGGATCTGATTCAGCTGAAGGAACTTATTACATGTGAGAAGTCTCAGAGAAAGCTCCTAGCAGACACACGGCTTAGAGTTAATTTATACTCTATAACCCGGGTGGTAGAACTCAAATCAGGCAAAGGGAGATCACTGTAAATATCCTTAAAATTGAGTAGGAATTGATAGAATTTTAATCTTATTGTTTGTTTGTTTGATTGGGGTTTAGCGTCGTACTCAAGGGTTTAATCTTATTGAGAAGAATTTCCCTCTGCCCTCTGAGTAAATTAAAGGCTACATCAAGCCAATTTTTTTATCATGTGTCGGTGTCACATGTGTAAATTTGCACACCTTGTCTTCTGACACCCACCTATGGCAGTGGTTTAGTGGTTAGCCTACTGGACTACTGATCCTCCTTCGATTGACTCCAGTACTTGTTAACCTCAGTTATACACAGTAGTCACCTGTCCAAATGGACACCATAAATTGAACAATTGCCTCATTTGGACACCCTGTTTTAAGGAACTTTAACATGGAGGAGATAGGGAAAAAGGTGAAGTAAATTGACCATTTTGGACACCATACTTTTGATTTGTGGCTAAGCCTGGCTAGTCTCGCTAGGTGGCTTCAGCAAATGCAGGGTGGTTTTCACCAGGTCTCTTCTCAGTTTTTCCACAGTAGACCAGATTGAGAATTAAATGTAAAATCCATTGTCCTCTAAGTGAAACATCCTTGAATATGACATTAAACCCCAAACAGAAAGTCTTTTCACATCATAAAGTCGTCCTATGTTAATACATGTAAACATGATGGAGCCTGGCAGGGTCTTGTCTTTTTTTGTTATCAGGAGTGCCAAGGGTGATTTTGTTCACACGTTGGGCTGGCACGCGCTCATATAAGTGAAATAACCTTAAGTACAGGGTTAAACCCCAATCAAACAAACAAACAAATACTTAAGGTTATTTCACTTATATGGTGGCACATCACTTCCTTGGGTGAAGATACCTGCCCTCAATGTTACTGGAAAGGAGTCCACATTCATGTTCCTCCTTAGCTCTGAGAACTCCAGGACAACAATACGCCCCATCCAACCAATTGCCTTTAACTTTGAAGATTAATTGGCTGATATTAAGCTAGATGCCCACTGATCCACCACACGGACCACATATCGTCATAGTAATGAAATGTTCAATTCAGCATGAGAAGACATAAGGAGTGGAACTTTTCTGGTGTTTACTGTACAGGTTCTCCAGCAGGGTATGTTCAGTGAGAACACTTGTCAATAACAATAAACAAGAAACGGAACATCCTTTGAAGTCCTGCTGATGTTATGGAATTTCTTAGCACTCGATGCTCAGCTTCATCCTTTGGTATTTGTATACTGTTTGTCAGTTTATGATCATTACAGTGGATGAGTTACATGTAAACGAATCTGAAAACATTTTTGGGCCATTTTTTTGGAATGCCTGGACAACGCTTGTTCATCTGGGGCCAGTTGCTCGAAAGACTATTAGTCAATAACACCAGCTTTATATCGCAAACAGTGAATTAGAGATAGACCTTCAACATGGCCTGACGTCATCTAATAATACAATAAATTTAATAGGGCTTCGAGCAACGGACCCCTGAAAAAAATGTGGAAAATAATGTATGGCCTTCTGTAAGATCTAGAAAGAAATTTTTGACACGTTTCATTGCTATGCTTTAACATTAATTGACTCGCTCATTGCAAATGAATAAAGTCATAATGTTATGAAAGAGAACAGGTGACTGCAGTGCGACTGTCGTCTGACAGTAGCATTTAGTAGGAACTTTATTACATAAATAGTAGTGTTTTACATTATATTCATGCAGCGTGACAGTCGCCTCATGTCTGGTGTGAATTGGGCTTTAATTGAGTTGTGTTTGTGAGAAAGTTTACATTACTTTCAGGGGTCAAACAATTAAAAAGAAACCTTTTGAATTAGAGCAGTATGCTCCAAGCACAAGAGTGCTGCCTTTGGTTTGCACTGGAGGAACTTGAACTTTCCATTGGAGCACACCTTCAAGTTGTATAGTTGTGTTAGTGTGGCTTGTTACTTGACAAAGTGCACCACCATCGTGGAAGTGAAATACGCAACAATTAAAACAATGGACGAGTGTTCAGAGAAAATATACACATTTTAAAAAATTTTTGTTGTTGTAATACGTAAATACATGAAGACTAATTCCAGCAAATTTAATATGAGAATATAAACACGAAAATAAATTCCCGAGAATAAAAAGTACTTAACCGTATGTCACTTATATAGCTAACCATCCAACCATCTAACCACCAACCCAGTCATCCACCCAACCCAAACTGCTAATGTCCACACCTATATGGACTGCTGAATACATTGGAAAGCCACCACCTGGCATTTTAGCTGGTTTTACAGAGTTGTATTTGAGAGAATACCATCAATCAGTATCATTAACATTGGTTCGTAATAAGAGATGAAGGGTTGGTAATAAGAGATGAAGGGTTGCAATTGTCTCCATTTCTTTGACCAGAAAAGACAACCTTGCAGAGATTGTCACCAATGTTTAACCTCATTGAACAAATGGCCATGAAATATGAATGGAAAGAATTTCTTGCAATGGCCATGATAGCAAGCTTCGATCTGCAAGGAAGTAAATATTTTCACCTACATGTAGCTGTCAATGTTTATCTAAGTGTTCATTGAAAGCTGCTACTCAATTTTCAAGTATTATTTTTAATATCTGTTTATAAACTTCATTTAGCCACTTCACTTCATGTCCTGACAGACCTAATTACCCTTCAAAATAATCTTGATGCAATCTATCAAACCATAAAGTTTTAACATGCATGTATGTATGCAGTACCAGGCGCTTACACAGCCATCTATTTGTATCCGAAGATGATTTCGAAAAGCTTCTCTCAGTATTAATTATTTAGATTTCTAGTTTAAGTGTCTGTCAATCTGGCTTTCCACTGCCATGTACCTAGGTATTAAATCTGGGTAGCTTATTAAAGGAGACAGGTATGGCTTCATTTGCTCTGTTACACCAGCTATCTAATGGTCAGCCCTGGCTAATCTCCGCACTTGTATGGACCCGTGAATAGCTGGGAACTTTCAGCACCGGTCATTTTAGCTGGTTTGATCGTGTTATATTTGAGAGAGTACCATCGGTCAGTGTCATTAAAGTGGACATAATGGGTTGTTAAAAAGAGATAAACTAAGATGAAGTGTTGCAAACGTGTCCAGTTTGGCCATTGTCATATGTTCTGACCATGTTGTCGTTGTACAGGTGATGCTCTGATTGATGAAAATTAGTTGAGTCACGTCTCGTAGTATCTATCCCCGCTACTGTAATTGAAACTGAGGCAGACAGAAGATGAGTCGTTAACATCTTGTTAAAGCCCCTGCCATGCCAAAAACATCAGCGCTTGAACTGTCTGTCTCAACAACGTGTTGTGAGAAACTCTGGCGATATCTGGCTGATTTATGGACTGCTGTTGCTAGGGTCAATAATGGCCGACTATAAATTAGTTCTCGGAGAATGAAGGTTGTTATAGAACGATGAGAGATAGTTTATGGACTCCCAGGGCACAATTTTCAGACTCTAGTTCGTCTTCCTGGTCGAAGAATAATTGAGAATACAAACTCTGCTAGGAAAAAATTGATGACGGAAAATAGAGGTGTAAAGTGGATACAATTGTGTCAAGGATATTTATTACAAATAATGTCAGCCAAGTTAAACCTCATTTTTTAACTCACCATGAAATGTGTCATAAGTATTATCACGATCGCCGCGGCAACTGGTTATGGTCTCTAGGGGACTAAATATTGTCACTTGACTACATGTTTATGGTCAAACAGTGTTCGGATTATTTTCTGTTACCTAGCCTTCATTTTTTATTACCTAGATTTGTCAATAAATTAATTATTTTGGCAAAAATATTAAACAAGTTTTCCGCCTGTAAATGATAACGTGCCATGGCGACTGATGAAGATCTCAAGGGAACTAAACACAGCTATGCTGCTGTCTTAATGATGAAAAGCGTATAGGGGGGTCACTAAGTGTAATCAATGCCAGATTATTTATTGCCCTGATCTGTCGATGAACGCATCATGCTGAACATAAATCTTACTCTATCCGTTGGATTTGTCTCTATCAATGAACACTATTTCCAACATTTATCCCTTACATGTGCATTAGTTCATTTAGTAAACATTAATATTTAACATCAAAGTAATCTAGCATTTTTTTTGTTTATTTTACACATTGTCTTTTTTGATAGAATATGCAACAAACAAATTATAAAATCCTATTTCCAACACATGTTCACATACATTTTGTTTATTCAGTAAACAACCATTGTTGGTAAGTTTATCTGTATTAAATGCAATAATCTAAAAAAAATTTTTTTTTCAAACGTAATAGAATTGGCCGACATGGAAATTATAATTTTTGTCTTTGCATTTATTTTTTATTTTTTATTTGTAGCTCTTTACTGATAGCCATATAAATCTTCTTTCATAAATAAAAACAGTAACATGGTGGCCCTGTAATCATGGTTTAATTTAAGAGAAAATATTGATTTTTATAGGAAATTGAGTTATTTGATGTCTTTGAACCCCTGGTGTTGACTTGTATATTCGGGGAGAATTTTTGTAGGTTTCTTCATGGTTTTCCTCTTAGACTGCGTGTACAGATACATATCTAACACATTTTAACCGTAATAATATTTATTCTTTTGAATTTCTCAAACAGTAGAATGTTTTAAATGTACGCCTGAATTCATATCTATTTGTACCTTGCTATCAACAGGTAAAAGTTGCCTACCAAAATAAGTCCACATTATGTCTTTAAAAATCAGCAAAGCAGTGGCAAATGCAAAATGTAAGTTATCTAAAAAACATTCTTAGAAAAGATAACTGCACAGGCCTGATACTCTGGCATCATACAAATAAAATACTCTTGATGTGCGCATGGTGTAAAACACCAACCAATCAATCCAATTTACTGACCACTTGATAAGTGTTTTAACTCAAATGCATTGTTCTTTAACCACGTTAATGGAGACTTATAATGATTTTGGACAAATATTTTGGTTATTCTTAACACAAGTTAGAAATTGCTTTAAAGTTTGTTTCATCGAGATAACGTTATGAATAAACCATCAAATGTTGAGTTCATGTACATTAAATGGGTTATTATAAAGGCAGTAGGCTGATCAGAATCATTGTGGCCCCCTTGTGTCCTTTGTAGAATTCAGGGGGAAATAACTGTTACATATGTATGATGCTAGAATGATTGATCACAAAATAGTGAGAGACAGCAATTGATGCATTTTTATTCTGCTCGGATGATTCCATTGCTATGAGAACATGATTGCGAGTCAACTTCATGTTGTTGCATTCCTGAAAAAGGAAATATAAAAAAGGATGACAGAAAATCAGGCTTCCCTGGTAAGGATGATTGCAAAAGTTCTTTGATCTCAGGATAATTTTCATGTCTATTTTTTATTTTATTCCCATTGGATTTTCCAGGAAAATTATTCATTAGACAAAACTCAGTTTGAAAATTTTCCTGCAATCATATCATGATTACTGTAATCTATATCAGACACCATTTTAACTATCACTCTGTTGCCATGGAAACTACAGGTATGATTGGCCAGTAAATTGCAAAGTTTAATAATTTCAACTGTTGTGATAAGAATCCTCGTAATCAGAAAATCTTGTTGATTTTTAAGATAACTAATGTTATCATACTTTTTCTAGCTTTTGAACATACATATGTATGGCTTTTAAGTGTCTTATTCTTCTTAAGTTTTATTAAATGACATCCAAATATTGAGGGTTTTTTTTCAATAAAAAACCCAACAATTTCTTAACTTTCATACTAAATATTTTTCATTTTTTTACACCCTACTCCATGTATTTTTTTTACCATACTTAAACATTAAAAATGGAGTCTAAATTAAATTAAAAAAAATGATGCATTAAAATGATATCTCAAATTGAGTTTATTCTCCAGTTTAACTACCCATTTGGGGTAGTTAAACTGGACTTCTATGAACCCCTGTTGTAAATTCTGTATTGATTTGTACAAATATATTGAATTTGACAGGGAAAATGATCAAATTTACCAAACGTTGATTTAACAGTTGCTGAGATACATGTTGTTATAAATCTCTAAAATTAATATTATCAAGTCTTTAGAGGTGACTAAATTGTTTTAGGCTACACCAAAACACCTTGGATTACGAATGCATTTGTGGTTTTGAAATCTTACAGAAGATAATTTTTTCATTTTAAAAAGTCGAGATGAAATATGGGAAGGGAGATTGTTAATAAGTCTTGGCTGGAGCTGACTTTGTTCCTGTAAAGATTATGTAAGAAAAAGGAAAGATTGCTCCGGATTATAAAGCGGGTGGTTGGAGGGAGCTTCATGTTGCCCTGGTGCTCTCAGAGCTAAAGGGGAACAGGAAGCCGATCTGTTTGTGGTGTCTGTATTGCGTCCTGTTCATCCTGTATTTGTCCCGTCTTGTCTTTGTTTGTTGCCAGCGTGTCGAGGGTGGTTTCATTCATCCATTGGGCTGGCATGCGTCATATAAGTGAAATACCCTTGAGTACGACGTAAAACCCCAATCAAACAAACAAACAAACAAACCGGATTATAAAAAAAGAAGATATAAATGTTCATACAATGTTGATATTGTTGACTTCTATAGCCACATTGGATGGAAATATCCACATACCTATGATGACTACCTGAGCTGATTCCGAACAAAAGTCAATTTGCTCACTAAATGTCGTATTGCTCCATGTTTTGTTGATCTTGTATTTTGCTATATATTGGTTTAAAGAGGCTGGTTCTCTTCCCTCATTTTGGTGACACACTCTTGTATGAATAAAATAATGCCAAATGTCACACAAGACACCCCAGACCAGAAAAATCCATGTTCCCCAGTTCAGAACAACCGGCATTGTTTTTTTCTGTTCTGTTTAATATACTTGAAAAAATCTCTGAATGGAGATAGAAACGTAGTATCCAATATACTAAGAAGTTGTTATCCATACTAAGTCTTCTCATCTTATAAAACCTGTTTTTTTTTTCGGGAACAAAGATCTTAACCTGGGTTGCCCACTCAAGCAAGTAAATAAGAAGTGAAAAAAATAAATAAAGTAAATAATGTTTGGTTGGATTGGGTGTGGGGTCAACCAAGATGCCTGGAGACAACCTAACCTCAGCATTTGGGGTGTCCACCTAGGACAACTCAGACTTGACTTAACTAAATCTGATAATCTTTTCATTCATTAATTGCTCCTTTATATTTTGTGTTTCAGAAAGTGGCTGGTGGAAATAAAGGATTATGTGGGAGTAATTTACCACCTGCTATCAACTCATCAGGAGAATATCTTACCGTACATTTTAGGTAAGTCATTTTATTAAGGCACTGTGGCAAGTGGAGAATTCTACGACATATAAGTAACATACCATTGATTATGGTGTCTAACCCCAATTAAACAACACAAAAATATATTAAAACTTATGATGATTATTTTTTTATGTCTTGTGATTTTTGTCTGGAGACCTGTCTATGTTGGTTTGCTTGACCCATGACAATCATAGCAGATTAATTTAGATGAACTAGAGCAATAAGTTTAAACCTGATGACAAGATAAGGAAGAGTATCCCCCCCCAAAAAAAAAATTGACTGCATTTTTCTAGAAGTTGCATGCCCTCTGGCTAAGGGCAGTGTGTTTGAAGAGTAGCAATGCTGTCTTTACTTAAATGTAGCACTGGAGGAAAATTAACTTTCCAACGTTCTGAAAACTCTTCACAGTTTCTGGTTGTGTTAGTGTCAATTATTGTTGGAATACGCTGATTTCATATAAGTGAAATACCCTGAAGTATGGTGTAAAACACCAATCAATCAATGAATCAGCTCATCCAGAACTTGGAATATCTTCTTAATTAAGTACATGGATAGATCTTTATCCCAGTCAAATGAGATTTATCTCGAGTGATTTCCAGACTTAGTGAAATGTGTGATAAATGTGTTCTGTCTCCGATAATTCTATAGTAATATGCCATTTATTCTGATTAGCAATACCCATGGGCCAGATCATTAAAGAGATCTTAGATATTGTTGACATATGTTACTATGACGACCAGCACAGAAGATCTCGTGTCATCAGACTTACATAAGATCAGATTAGGTTAAATACCCAGATTATTGCAAACAAGGCTTAGTGCTGCCATCTAGTGGTGATTTATGGGAGACAACTCAGCATGTGATCACATTGAAAGTGCCGGTTTCCGACTGCTTTTCATCATTATACCCAACAAATAATTTACGGTCCGCAATTTACACATTATCCAAGCAGTCGCCTTTGAGAACCCATGGTAAAGGTCAGGAGTGGCTTTGACTTTTCCTGACTGTGCTGTATTTCTTGTTTTTGCCGGCGACGTTGATTTATACTGATCTGATGCCGTTACAGGGCATTACCCAGTTGTTTGTCCGCCAGTTAGTTAACTGATTAGATCAGATCGCACAATTAGATGCTGAGTAATTTGTTATCCAGGGAATAAAAACATCATGCTGACATTGAGTCCTTTAGTTTCCAATAAACCTGTTTAGATCCGTAGATTTATGACTATGAAATCCCTACTGAATTTGTTAGGATTCCTTCGTCCTTTTATCTTGAAAGCTAATACTGTCAACGGACTCTGCCCTCTGAACTCCTCTTTGTGGGTGCCGCAACAGATATTAGCTTACTTAAAACTTTGTCCATGATTGATGACTGTTTTAAGCTTCACTCCGAGTTAACTTCTCTTTGCTTCATTAATTTCAATTCTTCACACTGCCTTTGTACACTGACAGCCATTTACAGGTGAAATGATTATGTTTGTGTATGAATTTCTATCGCACCGCGTTAAGAAGTTCTTTGGTTTTGGTGGAATAATGATGTTTGATCCTGTTGCCCTGGTGCTTTCAAAGCGAAAGGGCAACGTGAAGCCGTTCTGTTTGTGATGTCTTTATTAAGAATCCTGTAATTGTCCTGTCTTATGTTTCTTTGTTGCTAGTGGTGTTGAGGGTAGTTTCCTTCACCCATTAGACTGGCAGGCCGCTGAGTGAAATAACCTTAAGTATGGCATTAAACCACAAACAAACAAACAAACAAACAAACAAACGACATTGTTTGTTCCCAGTGATGCATTTTTTGTACAATGTATAATTCACCCCTGAGCCAGCACTCATTTGACTGGAGTAATTTTCCGCATGACGTTAATAAACCCTAATCAAACTAGGTAGACAGTAAAGCCTGTGTATGTAAAAAGCTTACAGCTTTACAGGTGGTGTTGATACAATGATTTGGCTGTCTGACACTTCTTGACACTTGTACTGATAAAAAGCTAAGATCTCTATCTATTGATTGGGTAATTGTTAACAGGTTTTGCTGGCTCCATATTGCCTCAGCAAACAGGTTAGACACACTGGGTGGTTTGACAGCAGTCTCTAGGTTTCTCTGCCATAACAGCATGCTGCAACATGTATCTCAAACGGGGTATCTTATTGAGGAAAAAATAGTATATAGCACTGCCAGTATTTCATGTTGTGGTTATGTTAAAGCTATATATAAATTTAACGCCCTCTGGCTAAGGGCAGTTTGTTTGAAGTGTAGCAACATTTGCTGTCTTTACTTAGCACTGGAGAAAAATTAACTTTCCAACATTATGGAAATGCTTGGCATCTTGGTTGTGCTAGTGTCAATTATTATTGGATTACATCGCCGTCATATGAGTGAAATACCCTTAAACACGGCGTAAATCATGTAAATCTAACATTTTAAGTAAGTTTGGAATTGTATGAATGCTTGTGAATCTCAAATAAGGCAACAACATCGTATTGCAGCATTTTCTGGACAATTTAACTAAATTTAGTATTTAGTTCATTTGATATTTGTTTTCAATGTTTGTCAGTTTATATTTAGGGAGGAATTTGTGTTGCATTATGTTATTGAGAGGATCTGTTGGGTGGATGGTAGAGCTAGTAGTTATGACACAGCATCAGCTCATTTATTTACCTTTCTACTTTAATTAAATATATAAAAAAGTGTTTATTTGATTGGAATATTTACCTTATATATGTCTCATGAAGTAACAATGGATAAATCTCAGTATATGCACATCTATCTGTATCAATGAAAGGGTTTTTTATCAGGACAAGTAGTACCTTCTACATCTTGTGAGGTTGTTTTTACTGCTACGCTTAAGAAAAAAAAGTCTCTCAGCTTGGAATTGAAGAATCAATTTAATCCCACCCGTAAGCGTTGGATGACTCTCTCTCCTAGATTAGGTTACTCCTCAAAATGGCCGTCTCTAAATCCACCCTCAGGCATTTTTAATTCAACCCCTCTTTGGTGGTGTGCACTGACAAAGGCAAGCTAATGAAACTTTCATTGGCAGTTTTTTCTTTAGCCTGTCTGCGTTAAAATAAACCCTAAAACGCGTAATTAATCCCAAATTTGGGGTTTCCCAATGTGTCTTTTTGAGGCATTTCAAGAGACACTGGAAGGAATTAATCGCTTATGACTACAAAAATGCCCCAGGGTAAATTTTGAGGGAGGCATTTTCCAATTCTACATCTCCGCAGCTATTATTTGAAAAAATACATTACATGCCAGGGTTTTTAATGTGCAATTGTTCTTGCGGTTTTGGACATTTAACCTTTGAACTTTTCTGGAAATTAGCTCTATCTAAAATAATTGGATTGAATTTCTTTAACATCTGTTCATCCATTTTTCCCAATGAGCTTGACACTTGAATCTGCTTCAACCATGCTATTTGCTCATGAATATTCTAAAATCTCACTATCCTTTAGAGAAATCTATGCAAATTTATCAAATTCAATATTCTAAAGAGAAGAAAATAATTTTATTTTATTCCTTTGAAGAAACCTCTCTTTGATGAAGGTATTCATTGCTAAATTGTTTTTCTTGTTTTATTAGATTTTATCAATTGTGATTAACCCTAAATGACCTAAAATATTGCCCATCAAATTTCTACTATGGATTTTATTTAAAGGATATAGAAATTGTGTCATGGAGGCCAAGGATCTATTTTACAGTTGAAAAACATAAGAATTTATCAGAAAACATAAATTTGTTTGTTTGGATGCTAATATACTTTAGTAACTAGTAGAAAAGCAAGAATTATTCACAAACGATGTTATGGGTAATTAATAGTACATAAAATTAGAATTTTCCCTTTCAAAACTGTCTATTTTATGTGTACATGTAAGCTGGTGTATTATACAATTATATACAAGCTGTCAGCTATGGAGGAACATTAATTTTCCAACAAACCATTTATATATAAAACTTCACATTATGGTTGTGTTGCTCTTTAAAATACCCTTAAGCAATCAAAAAGGGAATTAATCACCAATCAATCAATCAATCAATTCATTTTCAAAATTTTGAATCTCACATTTTTTGCCCAAAAATATATAACTTGTATTGATTTTGTTTTAAAGGCCTGATTTAGCTACATGTAGCTGAAATGTTTTAGTAGGCACAAGGCCTGTGTAGAGTATCAGAGTGGTCATTTTCCGCTTATTAACCGTGACCTTCACACACGTGGCCAAAGTCAGATTGGATTGTACGTGCAACAGGATTATTGGGCCTGACATGGCAATTTCCTTGATTTCCAATTAGTTGTTGAGTAGATCGTTGTGGCAATCTGATTGGTTGTTAAGCCGGTCATCTGACAGCTGCCATGGAAGGATAGGAAGTATAGTTTAGCATCATCTTTAACTGGTTGAAATGATCTGGCTAGGATATAAATGGCATTTATATGTTGGTTATTGAGCAAGATTTTATTATTATTTTAGA